>JAJMRT010000556.1:0-14070 GCA_030558065.1 Geotrichum phurueaensis
AATAAAAAAAAAAAACAATAATAGTAATAATAATAATAAATATACATAAAAAGTGGAGGTTACAAGTGCCGCTGCTATTTGGCACTGCTTTTATTGTTATATTATAAATAAGTACGCCATTGGGCCTCGTTTTGATTCAAAATGTCTACCGTGTAGCCAAGCTGAGGCAAGAGCTGTGTCACGGCTTCAAATAAAGGTTTGGCAAACGTGGTGATGAAAAAAAGCTGACCACGGGCAAGCTCAGCCATTTCATCGGGAGTCGTGGTGTGGTTGTCGTCATCGGAATAAGGAGTCACACGGCCACCACCGGCGGCCGTGAGCGCCGTACGCTCAGGTTTGAGCCCAAAAAGCAGCTCGAGCTCCTCAACTTGACCAAACTCGCGCACAAGTACCTGCCCCCATTTCGCCGAGATCGCCAGGCGCCGAGTGACATTAGAAATATCGGCGCATTTAATGAGCAGACAGCACACGAGCGTAGTGAAATCACAGTCCTCTTCTTCCAAATTGGCGCAGTTTTTGCGACAGCAGTTCTTAATGCCCTTGCCGCTCGTGCCACCTTTGACGGTGCCAAGACTGCCATCATTGGGAGTGTTGATCGGCTTGCTGCTCAGCAGCTGCTTCACCTCATTCATATAGTCAAAGTGTAATGCCATGTCTGTTGCCAAGATCGACTTAACAATAAGCTTGCACAGGCGGCTGTTAGCATTGTTGCCAGTAATTGCGGGCCAGTATTTGGCCAAGATCTCAGTAAAAACGGCCGAGTGGAAGGATTCCAAAACTGACTTGTAGTTAAACACGGCAGCAATTGGCGCTTTTGTATTGGCTAAAAACACGTTTGTGACACCTGGGTGGCCGACATCGTGGCCGATGGCAACAATCAAGATTGTAAGCGTCTCCACCGCTGACAAAAAATAATCGTCTTCGCCGTTGTTGCCGGGCTCTAGTGTGTCCGAGTAGCGCCTCGGCAGCACGTTCAAATTGATCAAAAACTGGAAAATTGCTTGCAATACATCCACGGCGTGAGCAAAGTTGTGGTAGGGGTTGGATGGGCGATACGAGTCTCTCAGAACAAGCAAAAGCTTAAGAAGCTGCCCGTCACTAAGAACAAGCCGCTTGTCATCATCGTTGAAGCAGACGCTGTAATTATCGCTCTGTTGCGCCATCAGCAGCGTGAACGCGTGTTTAAAAATGAAGAAACTGGCCAGCACCAGCTGGTTGGATGTCAGCTTGTGGGCATAAAAGTCCCACTCCCATATGATCTCGGTCACATAGTCGACCTGCGGCTGAGAAAGGTTAAAGATCGTCGTGTAGCATTTTGGGTCAAACGCGTCGAGCGATAAGCTGCTGCCAAAAATGCAACCCGTGGCATCATTCCCTGTGTCATGGTGGTTACCAGGAGAACCATTATTGTCATAACTAGTGTTGGCATTAGTAAAAAGATCCGCTTTCGAGGCGAACATGTCCTTCAAGCGCTTGTTATGGAATGACTCGAGCGCAAGAATAAAATACTCTACGTGAAGATATGATTTTTTAAAACTAATCATATTTTTCTCTTTGTTTGACTCGTTAAGAACTTGTGGAATGTTGGAAAAGGAGTGCAGCGATGCCGTGAGTGAAGGGCGCCGGTCCGCATGAGTGAGCTGTCGACCGAGAATTGTGAGTTGGCCAAAAAGCAGTTCCATGTCGGTTTTCTGGAGAGGTCGATCCAGTCTCATTATCGACGATGGCATGTATTGATTAGGATTATCATTAGCATTAGTTGTGCCGGAGGCATTAGTACTATCATCATCATTAGAATAAATATAGGTGTTGTTGTCATTAAAGTTGTTGTTCCTGCCTTCGAGGAGCACCGCCGTGATGGCTGGGAAATTAAAGTCAAGATACGAGAGAAACCGCAGCACGGCCTGAAACTGCCCGTCAGTTGCGCTCTCTTCCGGTGCATTGACTACCACAAGAACAGGGTTCTGTTTAAGCGGCGTCTGGCCCTCGGCGCTACTCGAGAAGGAGGTTGAGAGCTCGTACACATGGTAGAGCAGATCCAGCGCATTTGCGTAGCTGTGCAAGACGTACTCGCCGCCATGCATCTCAATTGCTCCAAGAAGCAAAGCCAAATGAGAGAGACTGTCATTTGTAGATGGCGACTCTGTTGCTGCCGTTGCAACCGTGGGGGAAGACTTTGCTGCTGCCCGCGCGGATGCAGGCGCACGGTTATGGTGGCTGGAATAGACCTGGTTGTGCGGCAGAGCAGGATCCCAATAGATGACTAAAGACTTCATAGAGGCAGTGAAGATGAGATGGATTGAAGGGAAAGCCGGGAGAAGAGGGAAGGGAGGAGACAGAAAGAAAGAGGGAAATCGATAGAAAGCGGGTTCAATATTATTCCTTCTTGTTTATGGAGGAGGAAAAGAAAGGAAAAGCGGTAATTATAAGCAGGGCTTAATTTTTAGTGGTTGGTCTAGTAGTAGTTGTAAGTCATAAAATATATTGTACATATTATAAAGTATATGTCTTATCATGTTGGTATAACACAATGATTATGTTAACATCAGCTAATGATTATATCTTAATTAGATAATAACTATCTTATTTTAAGCTAGGCTACTTATAGCTTGAAACATATGATATAACATTCACTACTTGTTGCTAATTTTCATTACCTCATTTGGATTAGCATTACCCCTTGTGGCGATGCAGCAGCGCCCGAGTCCTGTTTAGGTTTTGCTTCTTTTGGCCTAAAAATTTTACATTTTGTCCATTTCATATTACGCACATCAGACCCTCCACTTGTCTCCTTCGCCCCAACGTTCTTCATCTTCTTCTTTCTTCTTCTTCTTTATCATCTTTATCATCATCATCTTCTTATTCTTCTGCTTTTTTTTTTTTTTTCCCTCTTTTGCATCGTCATCTTTGCCTGCATTTCATCACTCAGCATTTCTAGTCAATGCGCTGAGTTTCCTACCTTCTGCATAATCAAATCGCAAACCCTCGTCCCGTACCCGCGCATCTGTCCGCCCAACTTTCCACCACATCCGCCCAAAATTCTGCCCTCCGCCCCCTTTTCCTTCCCTCCCCTTCACCAGAAACCCGACCTAGCCGCGGTTCAGCAGCTTCCGCCGCCCGCTGCTCGCGCTCCGTCTGCTTTTTCCACGCCTTCGTCGTCGATGGCCACCACGCCCAATACGTCCCCATTCATTGTAGACTCAAAAATGACCAGTAACTCCAGCCTTAAAACCAGTAGCAGTAACAGCAATGGTAACTCCAGCACCATTAATGCCCCGGGAGCCAACCGGAGCACAAAAAAAGACACGAGACTTGCAACAGTGCAAGCTCTTCTTGGCCCTGATATTTCCTCCTGGGGGTTCTCGGACTCGACGCTCACGGCTGCCCTTGAACTCGCCGCTGAGAAGGAACGTACGCAGCAAGAATATTTAAAGCTCCAGACCAAAATCAAAACGTCTGAACTACTAAATAATGCGCTTAGAAACAATGTGCCCATGTCGCTCATTCCGCTGCTTTTAAGCGCCACTGGGCCCGTTGACCTGCCAGATGGCGTTAGCATCAAGGACTACATCCAGCAACGAACTGGTATGGCTGACAGCAATTCTGAACACAACAGCAGCTCCAGTACTAGCACCAACACAAGCACGTTCAAGTTCCAACAACCGTCGACTATTTACGAAAACACAACTACAACAACGACTAACACAGTCGCCAAGCCCACAAAATTCAAACGCAAGCACCATGCATCAATGTCCGCGCTACCGACATTTAGCAGTGGCGCCACCACAGTGAGCAACGGAGGTGGCCCGCAGGTGGTCCAGTATCCGACGCCGTCGAAGCCAGCGTGGCAGACCGCGCCCAACATTATGTTGTCCCAGCAAAATAAGCCGCCAAACCCGGCGTCCCCGACCACATCTGTGCATCACATCATCCAGTTCCACCACTGGCAGCCTAACAGCGGCAACAACACAAATAGTTCCAACAGTAGTCCCAATCCAGCATCATCTACAGCATCAGCATTTGCGTCAAATGGCAAGAAGCGGCGCAGCTCAGTTACAGACGGCACCGCCGACGAGTCCGCCGCCGACGGGCGTAGAGGCAGTTCCCTTAACAAGAAGCGTGGCATGCATCACCGCCACCAATCCGAGTCCGTTATCCGCAAGGACCCGCTTTCTAACAGCTCGTTCTACTCGAGCAGGGCCACCGCTGACAGCGGTGCATCATCGCGCATGTCGCCGTCATCGTCGTCCGTGTCGTCTGCTGCCTTGACCCCAATGCATGCCAGTAGCGCCAGCGTCAGCAGCACCGCCAGCAGCAACAATGGCTTTGAATTTCTAGCCTCCGCCGCCGAGGCCGAGTCCAAAAAGCTCTCCGCGGCCGCGGCTGCTGCCGCTGCAGTCGAAAATGGCCGCAAGTCGCACAAACAGCAGGTCAATTTTATGATTTCTCAAGGCGACAAGTAAAAAAAGCCTATCTCAGGAATGATAAGTAGCAGTGTTGGAAGATCCTACTGGCCGGAGAGGCGTGCGTAATTTTGCTGACGAAGTACCAAAATCATGTTATTTTTTTATGGCAAGTTTTGTGTTGCCGATATGCAACTACGGATGTAAATATGTATTTATGTGTATTTAAATGCTATGTCACTTTATTTTTGTGTTGATGAGATGTTTTTGGATATGTTTTTTTTTTATTATGTATGTAGTTTGTCATGGATATAAAAAATGGTTCGGTTTCTCGAGACAAAGAGAAAGGGTTGAGCGCGAAGGTACGGCGGTACTTTTTTCATGTTCTGCAAGATTTTTTTTTTTCTTTCATTCCACTCATTTTGCATCTCACACATCTGGACCTTTTTACCAACCTGGATTTTCACCAAGTCCATTCGTTCATTCAACAACAGAAAAAAAAAATTTTTTTTATATATCCATTAGACACTATGGGAATCACAATGTAAGTACCTATTGATCTATCTACTTTTTTGGTTGCACACACACACTCTCTCTCTTTTTGCTTTCATGTAGCGACGCGCTGGAGGTCTTTTCCATGCTCATTGCCATTACAAGCAATCTCCATAGCCCTAGCCAGAGAGAGAGAGAAAAAAAAAAAAAATTAAATAAATAAAATAAATACCAATGATAATAAAAACTTCATTATTGTTGACGCGTTTTTGTTTTTCACAGATTATATCTACTTCAGGGTGCCTCGCCGAATAGTATCTCGACGCTGTGCGACCAGATTGCCAACCAGACGCCACGGACAACGAGCAAGTATGGATTCGAAATCAAGCTTTACAAGGACAAGAGCGCGCCGCTAGCAACGACCAACTCAAATAGTTTTTTGCATACCCTCACGTCCTCTGTGCCCTTCAGCAGTGGCAACAGTAACAACAGCAGCGCCGGCGAAATGGCAGTTCTGGTAAACGGCAAAGTGACCCTCGTGGCGGGTCAATTTGAAGCCATACTTAGCACCAAGTTACAAGGGTTATGGCAGCTGCGCCAGAGCATCCGGGGCGACGGCAGTGCTTTTTACTTTGAACGCAGCAGCAATGGTGATAGTAGCAGCAGTAGTACCACCGCTTACAACGTCAAGCTGGCCAACATGATGCTGCAGGGCAACTTCAAGGGGCTTGTAGCCGAGGTCGATATCATGCTGCCCGGCGAGGTGGCCAATGGAAATCACAGCAATAACAGCACGAACTTGGCTAATAGTAGTGCAAATGCTGGTGGCAGCGGGCTTACCGTCGAAGAAGCAATTGACCGCGCGCGCGAAATTCTTACGGCCACAGGGCTGCTAATAAGTCCCATGGGTCCACCGCCGCCTTCCTTTGTGACTGCTACCCCGGGCACCGGGCCAGCGGCGGCGGCGGCGACTGCGACTGCCGCTGGGGTTGCCGAATTCAACTTTAAAAACCTCGTGCTTGGACCCAAGCTCAAGGCCGCTGCGGCTAGCAAGGACCCTGTGTCAGACTTTTCGCGTCTTGACACGGTTGCGCAGTACGTTGAGCTCATTTCTTAAACCAGAGTTTTTAGCTCTCTTGAGAGTATATAGGCTCTGCATTCTTTGCAACCCGTTTCCTTCAAGATACAAGATCAAATTCTTGACAATTTTTTTTTTTTTTAACACATGTAATTTCATGGTGTCAAGCGTATTTTTCATAAAACTTGTAGGTTTTTACATTTTTTTTTTAAAAGAAAAGAAAAAGTTGAATAAATAATGAAACATGTGAAATCATCGACATAATACATTTAATTTTGTGATCCATACTCATTTTGCTACTGAACACTACCATTACAGATTACCTCTTCAACAATCTCCACGGCAGTAATCATTTCATGCGTATCCAATGTAAGCTTTTTGTTTTCATTGCGGTTAATTCTGAGTTGCTTTTGACATATCTCGCATCAATAGTTTGTTTCGTGTAGTTGAAACAGCATTGGTTTGCCGCAACATGGCTAATTTAGCTGCCAAAAAGGTTTCATGCTCTCTCTTAACTTCTTGAACAATCTTTTCTGGTTTTTTGAAAGAAAAAAATTGCATACCCTCAGGTCTTCAAGTAGTGTATATGGAGGGTTTCCATAGGTTTCGAATCAAATACCAATTTTGGGCCAATGCTGTAGGAGATGAGTCTGTATCATTTTCATCTTTAGAAGTTTGTCCGTTCGGTTCTTTGTCAACTAGAAAGTTCATTTGCTTTTAAAATAGCTAAAAAGCCTACTGAAGGGTTTTTTTTTTTTTTTTTTTTTTTTTTTTGGAATGTTCGAATGGTAATTTATGGTAGTTTAGCCCTGATCACGAAGGTTTGTTGTGAATATGTTTTGCAATGAATATTGTTCTTATATACATAATAAAAGCACATTTATGTTTATAATCCAAGGCAGTTAAAAAATACATTGAGTCAATTCTTTCAATGGATGATTTATATAAATAAGTATAGAAATCGGGATACCTTTGCAGAGCTAACACCCCGAATATGTCAATAAAAAATAATGATAATATGAAATAAATGATGAAACAAATAATAATTATATATACAGCTCAAGTCCCCGCCTTTACGCAAAAATCCGGACAAGCACAAGGCTGAAGAGGGCGCCAGCAGTAAGGCCTAACGAGAGTGCCAGGGTCATGAGCGAGCCACCCTTTTCGCGCTCCTCGGGGTTTACGTAGCTTGAACTCTCCATCATGGCGCTCGAGCCAAGATGCCCGTTAGTAAAGCCAAAAAGGAAATGAAGGACCAAAAAGACCTCGTCGCCAAGCCATTGGCCCAACCCTGTACTGGCGTCGCCGCCAGAGGTAAGCCGGCCGTTGATATTAGTGAGCAGCAGGTATGCCGGTAAAAATGCAAAACGCGCAATACTGTACATGATAAAGTTGCTGTCACCGCGGACCACCCACTTGGACGAGCCACAAATAAGTCGGCCGGCAAGGTCGCCGAGGTTCCAAACAAACATGGAAAAGGGGATAAACACGTTGCGGTTAAAGAGCACCGAGCCCGTGTGTACGGGCTGCACAAGCTCAGAGAAAACAGGATACGCCAGAGTCACAGAGAAGACGGAAAAAACGGTAAAAATGGGGACGCGCAGCTTTGAGATCAACTTGTAAGGGTCAACATCGTGGACACGGCCAGTGGGAAATACCTCGAGATCATAGTCATCAACGTCCTCAGCGTTGGCAGTAATAGTGCTATCTGTGGGAAGAGAGTCATATGATTGCACGGCTTCGTCGTGCAGGAGGACAGCCGACGTTTCGGGCTCGGGGTTAGTGATGAGCTTTTCAGGATCCGACTTGAGCACAATTTTAAACAATGCAAAGGCAACCAGAGCGGCAAGCGACGCAACAAGAAAGTAAAAAAAGATTGATTTGCCACTAATCTCTTCGTTGTCGCCGCTCTCGCCAGGCTTGTCATCACCGTCACGCGACAAGCTCGCAATAATTGAAAGGATCGAGACAATTGGCGGCAGGATCCCAGCAATGGCCTGGCCAACCATAATGGCCTGAGTATAGATGGGCCCAAACAAGCTTACAATTGCAAATGATCCATTCTGGGCCAGCGAGGTTCCCACGGTACAACTAAACATGGCCACTAGTAAGAATAAAAAATAGCCAACGCCACCGCTGCTCTTTGTAAACAGGACACAGGATCCCGCAAGCACAATGAATACAGCGCCAATCAGTAGCTCGCCCAAGATGACGCGGTTTTCATAATTGACGGTTTCTTCATCTTCCCCGGTTTCCTCTGATGACTCTGTTACTGATAAACCGTGCTTGGTCTTTTTGCTGGTCTTGCGGTTAGTTGGAGCGCGCTTGAAGGCAAGTAAGATAAAGGTAGCAGTAGAAGTAACAGTGCTGATAATCATAAGGCTGCTGGCCACGTTCTGCTGAAGGGCCAAATGACCCGAAAGTCGCGAATGAAAGTATGGTACGGCAGAGAGTAAGCAGTTCCAGGGCCAGAGGTACGAGAGGCCAATCGTCAGAAAGGTCGTGTACTCGAGCTTGTTGATTGTCGATGGTGTGAACATGAGCGTATTCTATGTTGATGCTGCAAGTCCACTAGGAAAAAAAAATAAATTGGTTTGATTGTAAATGCAAAAAGTTGGCAATAGTTGGAGGATGTAAGAGGAGAAGTTTAAATGACGATAAGCTCAGATAAAAGGAAAACATAGGTCTAGTTTGAAACAACCAAATCGAAAGGTAAAAAAAAAAAAAAAAATAAAATAAAAAAATAAAAAGATTTTGCACCGTTTGAGCAGGCCAATAAAGCCTAGTCAAGAGAATTTTACAGTCTTTGATTTAAATGAGTTTGTCTAGCATCAGGTCCGGGTGCTTGATTCATTCTCTTTTTTTTTTTTTCCGCGAGGCAGGCCAATAAATTATGGAAACAAAGGTTATCGAGATTCGGCATTGACAGGGTTGAGAGGTCAGTCATTTTGATCGACACCGCGATGGCAAAAATACAACCCTGGATGATCTCTAAATTGCATATATTCTAGAATATAAATTGCTAGAAAAAATGATGGCCTGAGTTATTTCAAATTTAGTTTCTTTCATCCATTTTATTAGAGGCCTGGATAGTAAGAAGTTACTGAGGTTTTTAGAATGCTCTTGGTTTGATAAGACTGTGTATTGCTAGAGCTCGTAAAAAGACAAAGACAATTTTAATCAGAAAAGACTTGAACTATAGGCTTTAGAGTTTGTCATTTATAGTTAGGATTTGTGACTTGAAGCCGACTAAGACAATGAAACACCACAATCAAAAGCGATAACAAAAATTTCAGATTTGCGCAAGAAATCTAATAATCCAACATTGCAACTATTTTTATATATTTGAATGAGTTTCAACATCTTTAACAAAAAAAAAAAAAAAAATAAAGAGTGAACATTTAGTTTTTTTTTGTATCGTTCCTTTAGCAATACTAGTATGAATAACGAGAATTCCTGGCCCACCTCTCTGTGTGTGCTGTCTATAAACACAGATTAAATCAGAAAAGTTTATACACAAAGCTTACCTATACCCTTTTTTTTTATTGAAATCGGTTAAAACTTATTCAAGGTGTGTTCTGGTTATTGATTTGATGCGTTTATTAAAGCATCTCATACTAAATTAGCATCATCTAGCATGAATGGACGTAAAAATTGTTAACATTTTTTTTTCCGGCAATTTAGCGATATCCAAAAGGTCTGTATAGATGTATCACGATTTCGAAAAAAACCTCAACTCTTTAGCTCTGCAATTCGTATCAGAATAGTAGTAGCTTTCACGCCATTTTCTTATCAAGACTATGGGAGCACAATATATAGATAATACTATAGATATAGAAATGAAAATACCAAGTTCAATGGCTTTTTTTTTTTTTTGCCATTGAAAAGTGGCTGCTGCCGCGGTTCAAAAAGGGTTGTTTTCTTTTTTTTATTCGCACAAGGCCAGGAATTTCTTGTGGGGGCTGAACCTTGCTATGATAGTGGTTGCTACTATTTAGACTACAAGGTCACAAGATTACCGAAAAAAGGGTTTTCCTTTTTCAACAAAAACTCAAGCAAAGAATCAATCAATGCTTTATGATTGATCATCATTAAAAAACGAAGACGATAAATAATAATAAATAAAAAAAAATCAATTTAAATACATAAATATAATAGAAAGTATGGGGTTCTCATATACACAATTCATAACATCATTAATAAATCATGTACCAAGTGTAGAGGGAAGACCAAAGTAATATACTACAGCGCTCAATAGACTGTGTAAAAGGAATTCCAGTAGCTAGCCCGCGACAGGCAGAGTCTTACTTCTTTGCTAAAAAGCAGTGTCTTTCTCTCTATTCCTTGATACTGTTTTCAAAGGCAAGCTTGGCAGACTTGTTAACACCAGAGGAAGAGTTGGAGCGGCGGCGCTGGTGGGCAAAGTTAAACTCACCATCGAGTTCAAGGTCCTCGATTTCGTCACCAAGCTTACCCCAGTTACCAGCGCCGTGGCCATTCTTCTTGACCTTGTTGGGCGCCTGGTTGGGGATGCCATTCTTGCCAAAGTAGCGGGGGAGTTCCTTATCGGACTCGGAGGAGGAGTTGGATCTAATGGTTCTGGTCATTTTGTCTGTATCAATGATATAAAAACGATGTAGAGATTGGAATTGAAGTTTGTTTAAAGATGAAGGTATTAATTGAATTTAGAGTAATGAAATGTGTGTAGATGGAGAAGAGAAAGCTCTTTAGAATGAGAAATTGGAGAGATATTTATACTTTTGCAAAAAAAAAAAAAAGATAAAAAAAAAAAAAACCAAGAGTGTTTGTGCTAGGTAGCAGAGGCAATGCTAGTTGAATGATGAAATTGCATGTTTGCTATTCTGCTAAAACAGGTGATCTCTTCTAGAACGAAGCTGTAGGTTATTTTTTTCTCGGTGGTTTGTTCTTTTTTACATTTTTGTAACACTCTACAGAAGATGCGGTTACTGCGGCGTATCTCTGTACTGTACACAAAAATGGCTGTATTCTCATTTTATTCGCGGGGGAAAAGAGTCAAAAAAAAAAACATCTGGTTTTGGGTTTTCAAGAACTTTCTCGCTGCTTCGCTTTCCCATCGTTTTGGCGTGTCTGGAGTTTGTGGGGTTAAAAATAATGCCGCCACCGCTGCAGCTTTGTGCCGTCGCCTTAGCAACCGTGTGCTTTCAAAAGTTCTTCATTAGGGTCAACTCCCTAAGACTTTCCCCCTTGTGTTTCTTGCGCACTGAGCGGCTGCTAAGCCATGATGACGACGACTGTAATAACAAACATACAAACTCTAAAAAGAACCCGCTCATTTAAGCACTATCAAAGTCTCGTAACCGCTTATTATGAATTCCGCGATGCCAGCCTGTCAATCTCGAAATTAGCTTTGACATGTATATATACAATATTCCAAAAACATCCAAAACGAGCGTAGTCGTCTACATACCCTCCCCAAGTTCAACATTTTTTTTTATGGGCAACAAACGCTAATAGCAACAAAACCCAACCATTTTCATTTTCAGGCCTGGTGCCAACAGCCTGTCATTGATTAAGAAATTTGTAGTTAAAGCTGTAAATTGTTGTTGTTGTTTTTTTGTGTAACTAGATCCAACTCAGATCGCTTATTCTTGTACTACTGATGGCAGGTACGAGACGTTGGGTCTGAGCAAAGTCTGGGTCGTTGAATCCCATGGTCCAATCAACAAAATTTCTCAATTCATTTCCAATGCCGTCCGGAAACTTAAAGCGGTAGCTACAATATGGAATACTGTAACGAAGCGTGTTTATATTCGGCTGAATAGAGACTTAGAGAAGGAAAGATGGTTTAATATTAACTCATTTTAATAAGAGAAAAGACTGCCGGGAATTACCATCAAACAATATTCAGTATAATAAACTATTCGTAGACAAGAGTATAGTTGGGGGTTCTTAGTCATGTAGCTAAATAGTTGATGATAGAAGAAAGAAGCTTGATTAATCGCTGTTAAGGCATTCCAATGGTTTGGCCTTAAAGGTTTATGGCAATAAATATAATTAGAACTAATGGTAGCTGATCTCGTCAGATTAGCCACGTCGCAAATACTTAGTTTTAGATACTGATATGCTTATTACTGGTAGACTTGGTTGTACCGAGTTCCGACTCCCGGCGAAGGTATTTTCTGGTTGTCCACTCACGTCACATCTCTTCACTAATTTGAAAACCGCCACTCACTCACCAGCCAAGGCTTTCATTCATATATTACAGTCCTCCCACTCAGCCAGGTATACCACAAATGTCGCTTTCATACTAATTCTAAAGAAAGAAGACGTTATCAAAAGTATTTTATTAAATTTCCCTTTGAGCTTGTAATTTCCATTGATTTTCCTAGGAATTTCAAATTTAAGGTCAAAGGCAAATTATTTGCTCGTAATGTAAAAAAAAAAAATCAAGTCACAAAGGAAACAAGCAAACGTTCCCGACACACACAAACATGCCCCCCTCTAACTTTTTTCTTTTTCTTTCTCTTTATTTAAAAGGTCATGTGATAACTTTCTGTTTTTGCAACAACGCCTAGCAAGCGGGAGAGGGGCAATGTGACATCATAAATGTGTCACGTGCCGATACGTTGCCAGTTTTAGTCATGTAACTAGAGTAAAACTCTATATCCATTATTTTGTTTACATGTACTTCAATTATGCAACAATATGTCAGGGCAATTTGCACTTGATAGTCTTAGACGACCACGGTATCATTTCTATTCAACAATCTAACCTCTTTTCAGTTCAGACCTCAAGGTTTCACGATAGCTTACCCGGGGGTAAACAAACGCTTGTTAAAATTACATTTTGTTTATGTTCTAAACAATTTTTAAAACATCTGAACTCTTCGCAGGACCTCTTTTCTTGCTTTTTTTTTTTTTTTTTTTTCAATAATCAACATTCTGATATGATCCCAAAGTTACTGGTAATTAAGTTTTTGATGTAGTATGTTTCCTAGTATAAGCGAGCTCTGCATAGGTCAAATGAATAATCAGTTTATTGTCCTCACATAGTTACAAAAAAAATGCAAATCAAAATGACATACAAAGAAGACATGAATTTCAAAAACGTTTGTCTCTATAAGACTGGCAAAGTAGCAGTGTCAGCGCCTATTTCAAGCTCAAGCATTCGATGGCGCCGAATTCTCCATGAAATAATTTCTTTGTTAAGGAAAACTCTTAGGTCATGTGATACGAATTTCAGAAGGTCTATAAAATGTCGAATAAGTAGTATAAATAGCATAGTTGTGCATTGACCGTATTTAAGTTGATTGTTGTTATTAAGAAAAAAACTGTTATTCCAATTTTTGGTTTAAGCAATGATTGACTGATTGACTTTTTTTGTCTGGTCAACCGGCATATTGGACAAGATTACCTATAAAATGAATTACTAACTGGATATGCAAAAATCTTTTCAACAGGGTTTGCCAAAAAAGAAAAAAAAAGAAAAAAAAATTAGTTGATTGATTGATTAATTATTTTTGTCCGGTCAACCGGCATATTATACAAGATTATTTATAAAAGGGATCACTACCGTGTGATGTTTATATAGACAGTGTCTCATAACCGTGAAGACCGATGTTCTTTTAATTTCCGTTTAAAAAGCTTTCGCTTAAATTGTCATGTACACCTAACCATTGCCCGGATTGCTGAGAACTCTCGTCCTAATACTAGTTCGTCAGTACCAGACCTCCTAATAAAAAAGTCTCTTTTAATAAAAGTTAAAAACGTCGGAGAGTGATAATCCACAATGGGTTTCAAAAGGCTCCTAAAAAAAAAGTTCTAACGGCGGTGTGTTTGTGGGAAGCATTCACCTCTCGGTATCCAAAAACCAACAATAAATTGTGACTCTGGACTAGTAATGGGTTATCCATGTACTTTCTGTCATCTTCAGTGCTTAACAAATCACCTCACTATTCAAGGATTACCCGGAGTAGAGAGCTACGTAATCTGTTGAAAAATTTTCACCATCTTCAAACACCCTCTGGGGGGTGGTGAAGCCCTGTTTCCAGGATTCGGATCTGTCGTTTCAGTTTACCTTTGTCGCTAAATTTGGACAAGCTCGTTGAGCCGTCTA
>JAJMRT010000557.1:0-14048 GCA_030558065.1 Geotrichum phurueaensis
ATAAAAGGACAAAAAAAAAAAAAAAAGAGCAGCGTTTGCATAATATATCATCATCTAAATTCGTAAGAAGGCCAGGAGCCAGAGTCCGGCATGTGAGTTAGATCAAGTTGCTGGAACTTGTCGGACTTTTTATGGAAATAAAAGCCCCGAATGACTCCCTTGACCTGGTCGAGGCAAATATAATAAAACCCAGCGTAGGAGGCGCCCTGCAGGTTTTGCACCTTCCAGTCTGGCACAAGAAATCGCTCCTTCCAGCGCATAAAGATTTCGTCACGTTGCTCAAAGTTTTCGTGGACATAGTCCTTGTCCACAGCTTCGTCTGCGATATTGCGCCATGCGGGGAACTTGCGCCAGTGGTTCATGTCAACTTGATCCGAGGTCGACCACTCGGCGCGGCGGGTATAAAACGAGTACTTGGGCCCAACCATCTCACCTTCAAAGTACGTGGTAAGCATGGGATGGTCTTCTGTCAGGCCCTGGATGCGCAGGTAGCCGCACAGAAACGACTGGGCCATATCCACGTACTTGAGCTCAACATTGACTTCGTAGGTCGAGCGGCCGGACTGCTGCGTGCCGATAAAGCATGATCCTGGTCGCAAAAAAGACGACGTGTACTGCGGGATAATCCGCTTGTTGAGAAATGTGCTGTAGCGCTGCTCGATCGGTGCCAGGCGCCGTTGCCGCTCCTGCGGGCTCATCTGCGCCAACTCAGTGCCGCCGGCACAAGTTGCATGGTTGAAAGGGTTTGAGCTGGCCTGCTGTTGTTGCAGCTGTTCTTGTGCGTGAGCCTCGGTACCAGAGGCCGTTGGCGATTTTGCCATCTGTTTCGGCGCGAGTTTCGCTGATGCAAACGAGGGGTCGGAATTATCTGTTAGTTGCGGCATGAATGCTATGCGGGAGGCGATGCGAAATGAGTTTGGGTGGTAGAAATCAGGAGCTGTTGTGTCTCAAAGGTAATGGGTCGAAGTGATGGTTAAGCGTAGAGGGGTCAGAAAGACAATACTAAGAATAAAGGGAATAATGAATAAAGAAAGAGAGAGACAGACAAGAAAGAGAAAGAGCATAAAGTTCAAAGGGAACCTGCCTGTTCACCGTGGGTTTGCCCTTTTGCGCGGGATAAAACCCGATTAGCCCAAAATTAAAGAAAAAAGGTGTTGGTCACATGATAGGATTTTCAAAATTAACGGGTCAAAGTGTCACAACGCTGGTGCGTTTGTGCTATTGTCATGCGACAGAAATTTTAAATCCAAGGCGATAGTGCTTCTTATCGTATCCACGTGACATAAATGCAAAGGATATATAACTTAGCCTTGTGGCTGACTTATTGAAATATCTATATTCTAATAATTTTGGTGAGAATTCAAGAGAGGATATCCAGCGCTGCATGAAACGCAGTTTTAGGCTATTGATCTGACAAATGTTTGCCTGGTGAGATGGACAGTTAATGCATATTCACAGCCAAAATAGGCTGTGCAAAACAAGGTCGTTTATCCAAAATTTACATGGATTCTAGACTTGAATTATTTATATCGGATGTGGGTTTCAGGATTACAAGTTACTTTAAACAAAAGTAGAGTTTTTTTTAATAGTCATTTTATCTGAGTAATTTGTTGTAAGAAACTGATAATAGAAGACCACACCGTAGCAGGGAGAAGTAACAGCGACAACATTAATTGTGGTTCGCACGGCTGTTCTTAGGACCCTGAAGGTTGCACCGGCATTTGCGATATTATACCAACAAAAGTTTCGTTTCAAGTATCGATCAGATATCTGAATATTTTTTTAGAAAAAAAAATTAAACAGAAAAGATTTTCAACTATTTTTGAATCATGTAAGCACGACAAATTTAAGAGATTTATTCAATTGTTAATAAAATTATACTTGTGGAGCCCAGTTGAAACAGTAAGTACACACAAAACACCAACTACAAAAAAAAAAAAACTACATGTGAATTACACAAATTTAATATATATTCATATGTAATTAGTAAAAAGCCATTTATCAATTGTGATATTTTCTGAAAAAGGCCCCAAATAATATCTAGACCATCCGAGTAGGTAAGTGCAAACTATACAATATTTACAAGACCGTAGTGAATCGTATTCACGTGGCATACATTAGCTGAGTTATATTTTTTATTGACTTAATTATCGCCCCGCGTACTCTTTCAAAAAAACACCCATAATTATAGCAAAACCCCAAAAAATGGCAGAAATGAGACAAGCAAGGATTTCTTCAAACCCCTGACCGGGTTCAGTAATAATGACAGCCTCGCTCAAGCACTGACTGCTAATTGCCTTGAGTTCGTGAAAAATGGATGACGACAAAAATAAGTGTCTCCAAGAGACTATTTCCACCACAAAAAGTGACAACGCCGAAATAAGCATGCTCCAAAGCGTTTTGGTGAAAGTAGCGACAACAAGAAAAATAAAAATTAGTGTATTCATGATGACTAGCCCCAATAGATATGATGAAGATAATAAAAAGCTGTCAAAAATGGGTGCAAAATTGGCGGAAGAGCAACTTTTTTTTGTGGGAAACTCTTGAGATATATCAAAAGCATAGATAGCTGTCTTGTTGAAACAGTTGTACGAACCGCTTGAAAATTGGGATTGCGTGGAATACTCTTGAGCGCAATAATGAGTGGGATAAATTGTAAAAAATTTAGCATTAGGATTAGACACCGAATTTCCTAATGCCGCTCTCAATTTATGGGTTTCTTCTGGTATTTCAATTTTTGCAATATACATGGATTTAGAAAAAGAAGTCCTAGCTAGGCCGCCAAAATAAATAAGGAATGTAAAAATTAAAATAAGAATGCCAATCAATAGAAGAAAAAACATGTATCCACAAGAGAACGATTTATCAAAAGTTCGTGTCCAATCAATTGAAAAAATACCAGGTTCAATTAGACGTTTTGTATTTAGAGAGCACTGTAGAGGCGGCGGGGGTCGTTGCAACTGGCTTTGGTAAGATGGTAATACCTCTACTCTTTTTTTCTTTCGGTAAGGGGGAGGTGTGATTGCGGGGAGATCTTTAAGGGCTATATTCATGATGATAGGCTGTCAGAAGTTGAATTGATAGTAAAAGCAAAATTATTTTGGAGTGTATTTGTTGGAAAAAAAAAATTCAAGCTATTCTAGTTGGTATTTAACTAAAATTCAAAGTTAAGATTTTTTTTTTTAGAATAATTTTTTTTGATACTTGAATTAAGAAAAAAATTCGAAAGAAACACAGATATTTTGCGAGCTTGAGAGACAACAATTTTTATTAACAATCTTAAACTTAAATCACAAAAGTGAACTTGGGGGGATATTTTGGGAATGCTTTGCCAATAATAACTAATTTAGATCTAACTGATAAAACATGCATAATTTCAATCTTAGCATGCACCACTTGGTAATAACCAAAAAAAAAAAAAAAATTAAATTTGGATTTAAATTCTTACAATTTGTGTAGTATTATCTCCATGTAATGTGAGAGTTCCGGAGTCGTGATTACTGACTTTAGGTTTTGAGTGGCTTAGTCCGATTGTAGTTATCAAGTTTATTTCTCGCTGATAATATTTATTTGTTAGTCAAGAAATCAATCTGTCAATGTGGTGGTACACTTGCTGAGATAAAAGTGCGGGATTCCTTGTCAGATATCAGTAACGATGACTTAGATTGCTGGTTGTGCTTGAGCTTTGTTTATGACCTTTGTAGGTGAGTAGAAACTGAATCTTGCGTTGGTAGTAGCTCATAAAGGGTTCTTCAATTGGTAGGCGCGGACGGTACTCCGTCACTCCTTGCAAAGAGAACCTCAATTTGATGCTGAACAAAGGCTGATGTTCACAGACAGTAGAAATAATGCTAATATTTGCGTTGTTATACCTTCATAGTGCCCCAAGAGTTCAGGCTTTAGTTGCAACCACTCGCTAACAGACAGTGCATTGTCTAAGCGCAATAGTAATGAGTGTTGTGAGAGTTGTATGCAAGCTTTAAAATAACTCTTGTTGGTAGAGTTTTTTTTTTTCTTACGTTTTGTTGTCTCAAACTTGTTTCAAATGCTTCTTTGTTGTGATTCTTTCCAGTAAGGCATTGCGGAGGTTAGGAGGTAATCGCACAGCTAGAAGTATTGTTTAACAAACCAGTACAATGCGCTGTTTATCCAACAATTAATCTAAAAATCAAAAGCTAATTCAGACTCTAATTATATCAATCTGATTTTTTTATATTTTTATTTTCAGTAGAATACTTTTGTTCAACGTAGCTTGTGATCAAAAATGTGTATCCTGAGAGAAAAGACTTGGCTATTAAAACATACAACATTGGTAGCAGCTGTTGTTTTAAGTTTCTCGGGTCTTTTCTCCCGCTGGCGTTTGTCATCGCGGCTTTTTCTGAGTTTTTTTTTCGCGTTGGTGTCGGGTGTTTCTCCAGATAAAGTTAGATCCAATTCTCCCGTCTTCGCTGTTGCTTCGGAGGGGTATTTTTAATTATATTTTTTCCTGCTATGAAATCACCTCTCCCCCGCTTCTGCTTCTCTTTACCCAGGCCGAGGAACCCTGTTCGCACTGGTGTACTCGGGGTCGACCGTGCGTAACGCAGAGTTGATTTTGACTGACACTCGGAGAATACAAGTGCTACTCGGGGCTAACAGCCCTGTGTAGTATAACACATGAAGTGAGCGGGTAGTAGATTGCGGTTAGGGTAGACTTTTTTGCTTAACTGTAGGCTCACACAGCATAAAATCCCCCCCACATAGTTGAAAAATAATTTAAAACAACCGCCAGTAATAACTGCCTACATACTAATAATAATCCTTATTTGATTAAAAAAAAAAAAAAAAAACAGCCTACCTAAGGTTAGTCATCAGCCTGCTCGCAATTTGAAATTGAAAAATTTTGATCCACGACTCCTTCTCCTTTCCTTCACTTCAATACCCACACGCCATCTCGTTTTTTTTTATTGCACAGCACACATAATGGCTGATATTGACGCCCATCTCGTCGAGGCAGACCCTCAGAGCGACTCTCTTCGCGTCTTCAAGGACGTTTTTGCCGGCACCTGCGGTGGTATTGGTGAGTAATATTATTATTTGTGGTTTTAGCCGTACGTTTGGCACTATTACGCACACACACACCGTTGGTGCTAACCTTACCTTCAGCCCAGGTTCTCAGTGGCCAGCCCTTTGACACCACTAAAGTGCGGCTCCAAAGTGCGCCCGAGGGCACATACAACGGTGCTCTTGACGTTGTTAAAAAGCTGCTTAAAAATGAGGGCTTTGCTGGATTTTACAAGGGCACTTTG
Source organism: Geotrichum phurueaensis (assembly GCA_030558065.1). Lineage (NCBI taxonomy): Eukaryota > Fungi > Ascomycota > Dipodascomycetes > Dipodascales > Dipodascaceae > Geotrichum > Geotrichum phurueaensis. Next base: position 5,289 of record JAJMRT010000557.1, read on the forward strand.
ACCCCACTGGTGGGTGTCGGTGCTTGCGTTTCCATCCAGTTTGGTGTCAACGAGTTCATGAAGCGCACGTTCATTGCGCGTAATGCGGCCGCTGGGCATGACGACCCGCGACTTACCCATAAACAGTTCTACATTGCTGGTGCCGCCGCTGGTATTGCCAATGGATTCCTTGCGTCACCGATTGAACATATTAGAATTCGCCTGCAGACACAGACCGGCGAGGTTAAGACGTTCAACGGCCCAATTGATGCTGTCCGCAAGATGTACTCTGGCTCTGGTGTGCGCGGTGTCTTCCGTGGCATTACTCCCACTCTCATCCGTGAGGGCCACGGTATGGGTGCCTACTTCCTTGCCTTTGAGGCCCTCGTTGACCGCGAGATCAAAGCCAACAAAATTGAGCGCAAGGATATCCCCGGTTGGAAGCTCTGTCTTTTTGGTGCCAGTGCTGGTTACGCCATGTGGTTCACTTCTTACCCCATTGACATTGTCAAGTCCAAGATGCAGACGGATGCGCTTGATCCCAAGGGCCAGCAGTACAAGTCTACTCTCGACTGCTTCCGCAAGATCTACGTGCAAAACGGCATCAAGGGATTTTTCAAGGGCTTTGTGCCAACCATTCTGAGAGCTGCGCCAGTCAACGCGTGTACCTTCTACACCTTTGAGTTGGTCATCAGATATCTCGGATAAAAAAAAAAAAATTGATAATAGTAATGAAAACTGTTCATCTACATGTATGATTTATAGAAATAGGTATTTACGCTTCTGTTTCGTCCTCCAAGCGCCGCAATAAATAGTCCACCTCGACCTTTTTGGTGAGTGGAATCACCCATTTCTCGTAGATCTGGCGCGCAATTTTCTTGTCAATTTTGCCCTGAGTCTTTTGTGACCATCGCAGGGTAGGATCGACACCATAGGACTCAGCCTTGGCCTCGAGGCGCTCGAGCACTTTGGCCTCAACGGCGGCATTGGTAATAGCAGCATCAATGCCCTCACTATCCTGCGCCTCGATGAGCGCGCGGAATCGCGCCTTTTCACTTTGATACTTGGCCTCAGCAACAAACTTACCAAAATGAATCCGTCGTGAAAGAGCCTGCAGCACCTCAATGTCGCAAATGGCCGTCGACCCGTAGTTCTCGGCCTGCTCAACGTCTCCCGCCGAGACAAGCGGCACAATCTCTTTGGTGTAAACCTCCTTGATGAGAGTGTTGACATTTACTTCGCTCTCGTAGGATGCCAGTACATTCGAATACTCATTGGGCGGCAGAATGGGCTCGGGGATCTCGTCGGGGAAAAAGGGGATCTCGTCGGGCGCCTGGTAGCGACGCACAAGCGCATGGGTCTTTTCCGACTCGAGCAAAAGAAAATCAAGCAGTGACTTGTTAGAGCCGGGGATAGACAGCTGCGAGGCGTCGTAGATGGCAGGCGATGTGTAAAACTGCGCGCGCTCAATAAGGTCAAAGAGGATGGTGTCCTCCATGCGAATCAGCGCTACGCGGATATGGTTAAGATCAAGCACAGTCTCAGGCTTTTTGAAATCCATTTTGGTGAGTGTGCCGATAGACGACGAGTGACGTTGGAAACTAATTTTGGCGAATTTAAAAAAGAGTGAAATAGTGAAAAAAAAATATATATATATATATACCTTAAATTTCTCTTAAAAAAAAAAAAATCTGGCAAGAAGAATGATTGTAAGAAAATCAGATAAGAAGAATGAAAAATGCATTCGAAAAAGACAAATGGAATTGACAAAGAAATCAAAAAAAGGCCTGCCAAAACAATTAGTCACGGAAGTATGAAATAGGAAGTGCGGCGTTGGTTACTTTTTTTTTAAGTTGGGTTCCCCTAGCCCTTGAAATCTGCGAAAAAAAAGGGACTGAAATTCTCATGCGGATTGGCACTGGTACCCTCCTGCTGACAGTACCGGCCTCTACAACTAGTGACCGACGAGACAATTTCCCATGGTCATGACCGACCCCATCCATCCCAACGTGATTGAGTCCCTTGGCAAGGACCTTAATAAAGTTTTAGCATCTTCTCTTGTCACTGACTCAAGAGAGCGCACGCCCGCTTCTACTTCCAACGGCTCCGCCAGCTCCGCCAGCTCCGAGTCGGCGATGCACCATCTCAACGAATCCTTCCAGATGCAAAAGGCGTTTTCCGCTACGGCTGAGCGGCTCTCGGCCTCGCTCGACCGCCTGGTATTAGTGCAAGACCGGATCAACCTCGCCGAAGCGTCGCTGGCAGGCGAGCGCGAAGCTGAGCGCGCGCTCGCGCGCCACATGGACCGCGGCGAGCAGCTTGCGGCGCAGTTTGCTCAGCGGTTTGGCGCCGTCAAGGCCGAGCGTGCGCGGCTGCGGCGGCTCGATCTTGCTGCTCGTACCAAGCCGATGCCAACGACGACCTCCAGCGGGGCGGGCATGCGCGGGCTTGTCACCCGCGCCAAGCTCAACAACCACAAAGCTGCGAGCCACCTCTATGGTGCTGTGTACGACTCGGCGTTAGTGCAGCTCTCAGCGCACCTGGCCAAGCGGCCGCTCCCCCTCTATACGCTGCCTGAGCTTGAGGCCGAGGTTGAGGCGCTGCGCATATGGTTTGACCGCGCCGTGGCGCAGTTTGTCCGCTCGCGCCGCGTGCGCACGCTGGCCCGCAACCCCTTCAACCCCACCGCTAAGCAGGCGCCCAAGCACCTGCCGCGGCTCGAGCAGTATTTTTGTCGCGCGGCGTCGTGGTTTGCGCCCGGCGGGCTCAAGTACAATGAAAAACGGCAGCTGGTGCGGCCGAGCGCCTACGCCTACGACCCTGGCGTCAACCTCAGTCTTATTGCCCTGCGCACGGCGCTCTGCGCCTGCTTGCAGGCCACCGACTTCCGGTTACAGGAGGATCTCGTGCTGCTCAACGTGCAGTCGCCACTAACGGAATCGTTTTTTTTGTCCTCAGCGCCGCTGCGCATGTGTTCGCGCGAGGCGCTCACCCCCCCGCCCGGCCGGTTTGCTGCTTTTGACGAAGCGCTTTGTTCGCTGAATTCATCCAATACATGGGCTTACCCAACGGCAGTGCTGACCCTGCGCGACAAGCGGGTGCGCACGCCAAAGCGCCAATATGCTGAGACTCTGCGGCAAAAACTTGCAAAAGTGCCCTCGCAAAAGGGCTCTTCTATGGTGCGCTCGCTGACAGTTACCCGCACGCACGGGTTGCGCGTGGGGCTCACGGACCGCCTGCACTTGCCGCGCGTCCCCGAAATCTGCCAAGCGCTGGGGCCGCCCGACCAGTCCGATGCCGACGCCGACGCCGCCGCCGCTATAGTGTGCACGCACGCAGGCAGCTACTGCTGCATCGAGTGCCGACTCGAGCTTGCCGCCGACGAGCGCAGCCGGCGGCCGCTCAACCGCCGCAGCAAGCGCGTCACTATCGAGCCGGCCACGCCCGAGGAAGAGACAACAAGAAAAAAAAAACTAAAAGCGCGGGGAAGGGAGCCAGGCCTATTGCGCCTGCCCGAGCGCCCCGACCTTCGGGTCATTGAGTGCCTGCAGTTTATCCCCACGCACCGCCAGCCTAGCTACCTGCGCCCCCGCAACCTTACGGATATTCCGTTACTCAATGACTAGATATTTTATTCATTATGGACTTTTTTTTTTCTTTTATTTCTTTTATTTTTCTTATAGAAACATTACTCTTTTTTTTTTTCTTTGTTATGTTTGAGACGTCATAATTATGCATTCATGCTTCATCTAGCACAATCTTACTTTTTTTTTTTTTTTTTTTGGAACGCTAGCTTTTATCATAAATCTCATTAAACGTAAATTATATAAAAAGATGTATATATACACATACTAGATGTCAATGTGGGAAAAGTAGTTAATTGAAATTGTCAGTTTTGACGGACTGGAGGTAGCCAGACCAGTTGCGAGGCAGGCCCTCGGGGAGGTCGTCTAGCACCTCCGGGGCAGCCGGGGCTGCTGTTGCAGCCGCAGAACTACTCAAGGGGAGGCGGCCCGAGGTCGTTTGCATCAGCTTGTCGTAGATAGTGCTGTGCACATCCTCGCTTGTGCTCTCATTATTAGCATCCGTAACACCCTCCATTGTGCCCCTCGTCGTCGTCGTTGTCGTCATGGCTGCCACAAGTTCGGGATCCTTGTGATCTTCCTGGTCGCCGTAGAGATCGTGAATCAAGGCGTAGTTCTTACCAGCGCTTTCGTCGAACTCGACCCCCTCACTCTCGCGCAGCGCCGTTGTAGGGTTACGTAGCGGCTGCCATTTCGGCGGCGCAATCTGCAAAATGCTGTTGTTAGGGAAAAGTAGCGACACGCAATCATTATCTTGCTTGGGTATGTGCAAGTTTGAGCGAAAGGGCCGCGTGCGCTGAATCTCGGGTTTCCACTCCGACGTTGCGTCCGAGCCAATAAACCCTGGTAGTGACACATCAATTACAGAGGTTTTATTATGGTACTGATTCTTCGTGTGGACCGCATTTCCACTCAAAGCGCTGGCACCAGTACTTGTAGGCGGCTGGTTAACATTGTTATTGCGAGCGGTTGCCATGTTTTGAGTATGATCGGCTTTGCCTTTATTGATCAAGCATGTCAGCACTGCCAGGGTCCGCTTGGCTGTCTCATACGTTTGACCCAGCTCGGACAGCGCCAGACAGCAGGTTTTAAGCCCCTGCGTGGCATTGCTTTTATAAGTGCCAATATCGCACCATGCGTTGAGCAGGTGTACCGTTGCCGCTGTAAAAATAATGTGGACAGACATGGTGTTTATGCGCCGCATTGAGTACCACGACAATCGGTACTTTTCAAGCAGATTAGTAATGTTGGTTGCCGCGGTTCGGCACACGTCCTTGGCGTGGTTAGGCGAAACGTTTGCTCCCTGTATCTTGAGAAACGGTCGGTGCAAGAGAATCAACGATGCGTGGTACTGGAGATGCAGCACAACAATGTGCGAGATAACGGGGCGTTGCGAGTTGGCTGAGCAGAGAAGCGGCGATGGCAACGTCGTATACCAGTTGGTAAGGTTGACATGCATCTTGGAAGCAAACGACCACAAGTCCGGGCGTAGACCCTCAGTGCCAGCGTACATGGTCTCCTGAATCTCAGCAATCATCTCGGTGAGCCTGACGAGGTAGACCATGGTGAGGTTGAGCCGACTAGGCGCAGTGAACTCGTTCCAGATTGGTTTTAAAGGAATGTTACGCGAGACATAGGGCACCCACGGCTCATTTTCATCTTCCGGCGTAGCATCTTGCTCCGTAGGACGGTCGAGTGACACATCGCCCAAACGGATAGACGCCGGGCGGCCCATGTAAAACGACCAAAGTCGGTCGAGCACAAAACAGCCCCAAAAAGTAAATTTACGCATATCGGCCTCTTCTTTAGAGATTATATTCTTTTCCACCCAGCAATCACAGTTGAGGTGCAGGCCCATGTCAACTGCCATGCGGATGGACATGCCGGTGTATATCCAGCCGCGAGTGTCACGGTCGCAAACGCCTTCAAAGAGACCAAGAATAGCAGAAGCCTGGATGGTCGTAATGCGCGGGTCTTCGACCTCAATGTCAATAAGTACGCGAGCCTTGAGGTGAAAGACTTCTCCCTCATCGTACTCATCGTCAAGGAGGGCAGCAAGCGCGAGGATAGCGTTCAGCAGCAACGGCGAGTAATACTTGGCTTGACTGGCACGGCCAGTTTCGTAAAGATGCATGTCGCGCAGGAAGATTGACTTTTTAATGACATTGAAAAAAGGATGCTGCCAAGTCCAGTAGAGATTGAGAAGATGATCGCGGCGCGCCGGGTCGACATTGTAGCGAAGACCCGCGGCGTCTACGGCAGCGCGGCCTTTAAACTCAATGTTGCTGTTGGGACGGCGCGTCCAAATTATAGAGGAAAGAAGGTGGAGGTTAGAGGTAGGACCGTAGTAGCGCAGGCCAATATTTGTCATGCTAAGCTGGCCAACACGGTCGGTAAGTCGGTCGACGTAGTCGTTGGTAGGGCGCGTAGGCTCAACGCGTTTAGCAGCAGCTATAGCAGCAGCCAAAGTTGCGTCGGTCTCTTCTGAAGGTTGGTTTACTGTATCAGATTGAATAGTAGAAATATCAATGTTGGCTTTAGTGAGAAGGTTTTCTAGAATGCTAATCCTGCTGGTGAGAGCGTCAATATATTCCTTGGGGTAAGGCTTGCGCTTGTCATTATGAAAAACAAACGTACACTCGTCGTGATAGAGCTCGCAGTTGAGGCACTTTGGCTTTCGTCCATCGCACTAGAAGATGGTTAAAGAGGTTGGCAACTGGGGGATTTTTCAAAACAAGTAGCGTTATATACATACCTTAATCTTACGTGCTCTGCAACCTAGACAGGCAACAGACATGCGCTTACGTTTTGCCGGCGCAGCGTCGGTAGCGGGGTCATCATCGGGATTTGCTGTGGAGGAGTCGGATGGATTAAAGCGCTTCTTGCCAGAAATAGACACAGGCCGCGGCCGCTTTTGTTTTTGATCTGAGGACTTGGAGGGTGCCGTTGTTTGAGCTGAGGGTGGTGAAAGCTTTGCTGGTGCTAGAGGTGGGGAAGCTTTACTGGGATCTGCAGAGTTCTTTGGAGCCATTGATCTGAGCGTGGGTAGAAAGAGAGAGGTAGCGAGTGGAGAATAGAAAAGAGAACGAAAGGAAGAAAAAAGGAAAGAAAGAGAAGTAAAGAAGAAGAAAAATAAATAAAAGGAGATTGAGAAAATAGTTAGAAAGAAAAGAAAAAATCAATAACCAAAAAGGCGGGTGAAGAATTCAATGATGATGGTAATGGTAATAATAAATAAATAATTAATTAATTAATTAATTAATTAAACAAATAATTAAATAATTAATTGAAAAATGTGACATCGAGGAAAATGTTTTTTTTTTTTTTTTGCAGCTTTGACTATGCTGTCAGAACCTGAAAGGCAAAGAAAAATGGCCACGGATCACGTTTTCCGAGAAATATTAGCAAAAGTTAGTGTATTTTAATAATCAATTAGCATAATTTAGCATCACCAAAAAAAGAGAGACCCAGAAATGGAGACTTGTCGACGTGAAGCAAAAGAAAATGCTTTTATTTTGAAATATTTCATCTTGTTTTTTTTTCATTTATTTATTGTTGTTGCTGTTGTTTTGCTTTATTACCATTGTTGTGCTTCACCTGCGTTGTATATATTCTACTGTCTACTTTATTAGCCTCCTGCTGCTGCAAAAAGAGTAGTAACAGCAGTAGTTAAACAAAGACATTAATGGTGATAATAACTACTAACTCTGAAGCTTGATAAGCAATCATTGACTTTATGCGCTCTTGAGGTTTCTAATGTTGACTTTATTTGGTTGTAGCTATTTTTCTTACGCTGGTATCCAATCCAATTGTTACACGACCATAAGAATAACATCCAAACAAACTACAGATGGTGTTAATAAGTAATAATAATAATACTACTACTACTAATAATAATAATAATAATAATACTACTAATAATAATAAACATTATAATAATAAACATTAATAACCCAAATTTACCCCCCGTTTAAAATGTTCAAGGCCTTTTTTTCTTCTTCCTGCCCCCCGCATTGCCTTTTTGGCAAAAAGAACGCCGCCCCTCCTACTTCAGCCGTACGTTTTTACCCCACAATCTCCAACCAACGAAACCATCACCATAAATAATATAGACCCATATATTAATAACAATAACAACAGCAATAATATTAACAAAAAAAAAGAATAATGATTGTTTTTTTAAATAAATAAATGAATAAATAAATAAAAAAATGAAAAAAAGAATCTTTTTATCAATAATCTAGATCTACTGTTTTTATGCCTTCTCTACTAGTTATTATCAACGTAATCGCACATGGTAGTGCAATCTACATGCACAAAAAACACCCCCTTTCCATCTTAATTTTTATGCAACAGTTGCTGCAAGAATCCAACAAACAAGGCTGTTCTTACTGTAATCATGGCAGTTTAATTTGCTGTTTTTTTGCTTCCGTTCAGCCTAAGACACACAATGTGATTGTAGTTACACTTGTAGTTACACTTGTAGCTATAGTTGTAGTTACAGTCGCGGTTATTTTTGTTTAAAAGCAACGTTGTAGTTTATAAGGTCGCATGTGAGTAAAAGCACCGCCGGCATCTAACAGTTATCATCTTTGGATTATTGGGCTCTCACCCTATAGATGTTGATGGCTGCTACAGAAGCCAGCTACAGCAGCCGGCACACGAATAATTAAAAAAAAAAAAAAAAATACACATTGCTGTTAATATCAAAGTAGTAACAAAGTATATATAAATTACTTTCTAAGAGATTAACTAGAGAATAGTTTTGAATCCATGCTGCCGCTATTTCTTTTTCTATTTGTTGCAAAAAAAAAAAAAAAAAAAAAAATAAATAAGCCTTTAGACTAGTTTAATCTCCTAAAGCCAGTCTGAATAATTAACATTTATTAAGGACGTTTCAAGTAAAATCTTTTCACCAAGTTTTATCAGGTTTAAGAGCTTGATAATTATATGAATATGGTCTTTGTCTCTTCAAAAATTTAAAGAATAATCAAGGAATAAAAGTATTTTTCTTTCTATTTGTACCATAAGGTCTACTTGTACATCACAGCTCCTCTTTGCGGGTTTTGTACATTACCCAGGAAATGATCGTGACAAGTTTCACCTTTAATCGGTTTTTCTCTATACCTGAATATTAAACCATCAAACGACAGCCAGAACGGCTAAATAATAATAATAATAATAATAATAATAATAA
>JAJMRT010000558.1:0-13992 GCA_030558065.1 Geotrichum phurueaensis
AACGCACTGTAGTGACGATCATGTCGGGTTTCCCTTGACACACGGACTGAGTTCGTGGAAAATTCGGTGCCATCGAAGTGAATGAAATATATAGTGAATGGCGCATTCCCCGCTAAGAGGGTTATTTTTGTTGTATTAATGTCTTCTGTGTATAATTTTTAAATAGTTATAAGGACAATAAACTGATTATATATATAGTTCGTTAGTACCAAACCTCCTAATAAAAGTCTTTTCGAAAAAAGTTAAAAACGTCGGAGAATGATAATCCACAATGAGTTTGAAAGAGCTCCTAAAAAAGAGTCCTAACGGCGGTGTGATTTTTTGAGAAGCATTCACCTCTCGATATCCAAAAACCAGCAATAAATTGTGGCTCTGGACTGGTAATACTCATGTATTTTCTGTCATCTTCAGTATTTAACAAACTACCTCACTACTCAAGCATTACCCGGAGTAGAGAGTTACGTAATCTGCTGAAAAATTTTCACCTTCTTCAACCACCCCCTGGAGGGTGGTGAAGTCCTGTTTCCAAGATTCGGATCTGTCATTTCGGTTTACCTTTGTCGCTAAATTTGGACAAGCTCGTTGAGCCGTCTACCATTTAGGCTTTAGATATGCCATGTTATAAAATTGTCGTCTTCACTTGACATTCTGTCGAATTGTCGTTTTGTTTTTGTCGTGAACCACCTCGGATTCATCTCTTTAAGAGAAAAGATGAAAACATCAAGGGATTCTCAGAATGAGGCTAGTAATGCTCATTTGCTGTCGTATCAGTAGTCGTCCTTTTGGATAAATGGTGCTTTTAACGTCATCCCAGGACATCTGCCGTATGATGTATCGTCCTTTTGGATAAATGATGAGTTTATCGTCATCCAAAGATGGGGTGCTTTTAACGTCATCCCAGGACGGGAACAACATTTTTTTCAAAATACACGTTTGTAGCAAAATTGTCCTGATTTATTTTTGGATGTGGTAGTGTGTTTTTTAAATAACAAGTTGGTTCGATGGTCTAGTTGGTCATGGCATCTGCTTAACACGCAGAACGTCCCCAGTTCGATCCTGGGTCGAATCAATTTTTTTGCTTTCCTATGTTCTTTTTTTTTTTTTCAACATTTCAGGAAGCTATGTGTGCTATGCACGTAGTACACATACAAGCCTTATATAAATAAACAGTTTACTGTCCTTACATCAAATATTTACAAATATTTACAAATATAACTACAAAACAAAATGACATACAAATAAGACATGAATTTCAAAAAGGTTTCGTCTTTATGAGACTGGCATGTCAGCGCGTATTTTAAGGTCAAGTATTCGATGGTGCTGATTTCTCCATAAAAAATTCCATGTGCTAAGGGAAACCTGCTATACATAACACCCAGTAGATCAATACCAAAGATTAAAAATCAGTAAAGCATTAACAAGCTGTATATAAAAGATTTAAATGTTGAATTGTTGGACAACCCAGTTTGAGCGCTAAAGCTTGGAGCTTGGACATAAGATACTTAAGAATCTTGATTTGACTGTGCCCTTTATTTATATAGCATTTTTATCTTCTGTATATAATTTTAATGTCTTCTGTGTATAATTTTTAAATAGTTATAAGGACAATAAACTGATTGTATATATGTATATATATATATGGCATTTTGTTTTGTGTCTATTTGATCTAAAGAAAAATTAAACTGATTATCTATCTACTTGGTATGTCTAAACATGCTTTTGTAGGGCACGGCATCGATTACCCTAATGGGACAAGTTTAGATCGAAAAAGGCTTGGAAAGGAAAAGTTTAAGTTGGGAAATATCGGTCCGAACTTTAGAAATCAAACGAAATCTACTTGGAGTAAGATTGGATTTCGAAAGTTACAGTAATCGTTAAAATCAAATTTAAAATCGGGTAGGGCAGCATGCTTTTGTCTCCATGTATGTTTGCATATATTATAATTGCATTGAATCCGTTTTAAACGGAGCTACCTTCTTTTAACAGCGCTTTTTAGGATTCATAAAAAAGCAAAAATGTTTATAGTCACTTGCCCCATCATGGGTTTGAAAGAGGGTTGTGTTATTTGAACTGTGACTTCATCCGTGGATAGAATTAAGCTTGCTTACATGGAAATACCAAATACTTTCTCATAGATTTACTTTTAGATTTTTTTTTATACCCTAAATAGTTGTGCTGCTAGTTCTAGTCTTTATTTTAGCGTATGAAATGTGAAATTTATTTCACTCAGTTCAACTATATCATCCAAGTCTGTTGACCACTCATATTGGCCATCTTCATGATTCAATATTGTACGTTTTACTGTGTTATTCAGTATATGTAGCAATGACAAACGCCAAGTTCTTAGGGCTGGGCGTATTTCAACCTGGCCAATATTTCTTTTTCAAGTGAAAGTCAAAATTATGGGGGTAGAATTCTAGGCTTTGGACATTCAAAAACCTTTAACTCCAAAACAAATGCTCTGAAATCTTTGGGCCGTGACGATATAGCTTCGGTCTTCTATTGATCTGAGTCTTTTGTTGTTATTGTTTGCAACAACAGATGTAATCATAAAAGGCTTATCTGATTTTCGCTCCTGTTGCAAATAGCAGTCTCAATGGTTCTAAAGTCATATGAAATGTTTTCTAGATCTACCGACTTGCAGAAAACTCAGTCATGGCTTTTGTCATATTTAGCTCCTTAGTCTGATATCGTCTTAGCACGCCATATATTTATTCAAACTATATCTTATCATTATCAACCTAAAGTAGCAAAACCTGCTCTCAAATTCAAGGCATCTACATGCTTAGCATGGATTTGTACTTTGAATCTACAAGCCTTGTAAGATAGTTAGCTATGGATGTGGTCCCTGACCTAAAAGTTACTTTAAACCCATTCAAATATTAAGACTTGCGGCTATCGGTCATCAGAAACCCCAGCTATCAAAATGTTAATATTTTATAATTTTAATTAGATTGAAGAGTGGAAAGGAAGTATTTCATGCCAAGATCAGAACATCTTTTTTATGTGTCTTGGCATATGTCGAATATGGTCAGTGAAAAACAAAATGATTTATTGGGCACATGAGATCATCTTTCTTTTTCTATATATCGCTTATTCCAAGCACTTAATTTTGGTGAATGAAATTTAACCTTGTGTCAAGAGTTTTGAAAAATGCCAAAGTCCTGGCTGGCAATCATTGAGTTGAGATTAAAATTTTGCTAAAAATGGGCTCATTGTTGATAAACTAGCATCGTTACAAATTTAAGATTGATTTTGTCATCTTTATAAATTGTTAACAGATTTTTGGGTCAGCTAGCTTTACGTTGTATATGAAGGACCTTCAAGAAAAATCAATGATACTGCATAGGATTTATTGTTGTTTGTTACCAAGTAGCGAGAACAGTATAAACTAATGTTTGCTGGACACCAAAAACCCTATAGTCTAATATACTCCAGAATAATGCCTTCATTTAAAAAAAAAAAGTTTCTTGGGTAGATATAGATATTGCTGATTTGTCTATTAGTTGATTGCTGAGTGTGCACGATGAGAATATTTATAATGATGTGTTTATGCCATTCTCACTTTCTAGTTTATTACTTAGAAACTTTAGGGAAAAAAAAAAAGGCTAACTCCTTGACACTTGGAGTGTCATATCAAAAACTATATTTCTCTATAGTTTTTTAATCATCCCTCGGTAATAAACCAAAATCAAGATGGAAAGTGGCGGCATCACCAACGTTATGTGTAATCTGGATGCGAAAGGAAAGTAGCTCACTGAAACTGTAGTCTTGCCTTTGCTTTCACACATTATCGTTCTTCATAGAAATATCAAAAAAAACTACCAAAAACTGACAAATTTGATTGTTTTAGATATGATTTTTTTAAACTTGAACTGACATGAAAATTTACAAATGATTTTATGGTTTTCTATAACACATACAAATAAAAAATCTTCGTCTGCTCAGGTGGGATCAAAATTTATAATGACTCTATAGCACGGCCATGCCAAACCCGAACTAAAATAAGGCTTTGTCCAATAGCGTGGTCGTAAACTTACTTGGCTCTCCTGCCTAAATCGGCAAAAGTCTCTAGATCATATTGATAAAAACAGAGAAACTTTAATTTTTTTGATTGATCAAACAACGCCTATTGGCTGTTTCCATGATGAACCAGTTATAGGTTATAGTGGTAACTCCACGCTTACAGCGTCATGCTTCGATGGCCGCCACGGCCTTGTAGTGGAAAAATATTGACAAAATAACCCAATTTGTCAATTTTCATTTTCAAAAAAAAAATGTTAAATTTATTTCTCTCTATACAGCTGCATGTTGTCATGACTTTACGTTTTTATGCTTGACTTTGGGATGATATTGATCAGAACACTCAATATTGCCAACTTCAGGTCTTGTTTAAATCTTCATCACTTAGTACTAGACTTTAGACCTCTAGTTTTAGAGTTTGACTAGAATTAAAATAAATGTTTATGACGTCTCATTTACTTTTTTTCAGCAAAAGTGATTCTTTGTATTTTTATTTTTTTCACGTAGTAAACCTAATTTGTAAATTATCAATTACATCCGAAATATATTTCCCTTTCGGTCATACTCTCTTACTTAGCCAATCAGAGTCTTTACTGTGTAATAAACTCAAATCTGATAATTTCTTGTCTGCTTTTTTTTTTTTTTTTTTTTCAAATTTCAAAAAAAAAAAAAAAGTATAAATACAACTGAGCTTTCTCAATATTTCCAATGCTTTTTTCATCATCAGACTTAATTCTCTAGTTTCTTTAATTTCTACATTTCACAATGAAGCTCTCTACTGCCATTACCGCTACTGCTATTGCAACTGCCTCTTATGCCACTGCCCAGTCCCACGGCGAGGAGTACGCCCAGACCATGGGTCCCGTTGCTTTTCTTTGGCCTCCTGACAGAGAGTGGTCAGAAGACTCTGAAAACACTGCTCCTTGTGGCAGCAGCTCTGGCCCCATGTCTGAGCGTTCCCAATTTCCCCTTGATGGTGGCCACATTGCTCTTGTCTCTCAGGACGAAGCCTGGGCTGTAAATGTCCGTATCTCGTTTAGAAGTAATCCTACTTCCCTTAATGATTTCCAAGACTGGTTTTCCTCAAATATTACTAATGATCTTGATGAGGCCCATATGTGTGTCGATACACCATCCGTTCCCTCCTCTATCAAGGTTGGTGACTTTGGTACCATCCAACTTGAATACAACGCCATTGATAGCTCTAAGAACATTTCCCATTTTGCTTGTGCGGATGTTTACTTTGTCGAGAAAGACAAGTTCCAAAACAACGGTTACTCGTCCATGTGCTTTAACACAACTGACGGTGAGATCGCTCCCGCTGGTACTCCTAGCGAGTCTGACGTTTCCCCTAGCAATGTTAACTCTGCCTCTTCCTCCAGCACTGCTGCCCCTGCAGGTGCTACTACCTCTGCTGCAGCTTCTTCTTCTTCTGCTTCTGCCAACGGTGCTATTAGCAACAACGTTGCTCTTGGCGGAGTTTTTGGTGTCGCCGGTCTTGTTGCCGCTCTCATCTAAATGCCATGCATTCAAAATATTTTGAAGGAAAGCTCAACTACTGAGTTTTTCCTTTTAGAATCATATCCATACCACACTTTTACAAAATTTTTTTATGAGGACTTTTGTTAATGATTTGACCACTTTTTTTTTACATCTTTACACCAAAAAATGTATACGACCTATTAATGATTCTTTTTGACTATAGTTTTATATATGTAAATTAATATACAAAAGTTTATATATTGCCATCTTTAAGTAGATATGTGGAAGCAATTAATTTTTTTATTACAATTTAAGATCTGGGGATTGTTGAAAGTTTCTGGTTTTTAGAAAACTTTTTTTTTTTTTTTTTGGATTTTTTTGATAATGAGGAGCTGCCTTTTCTAGCGCGTAGTTTAGGTATTTCGCCGAACCCACGTTGAATTTGGGAAATTTTATAAATGAAAGTCTTTTTCTCGAGTTGATTATCAATAGCCGTCTCACGGTGTGCGACGACTTTTTTATGATCGTTGCTGAGGGTTTGGCGCCCAGTAAATCTGCAACTAGTTGAAATGTAAGCGCAGCAACGGCGTGATATCATGATTTTAGCTAAGAGGGGTTTGCTAACCTTGGGATACCCTGTGCGATATTTAGGGCTTGACAAATTTTACTATGAAGAAAATCTGCTGAAAAGCCGCTAGTATTACAGTTTAATGTTATACACATAATTCATGTCATCCTGATCTCGCTTGCCAGAAATTGCACACTACGTTAGTAATTGCAACTTCCAGAATTTGGCGTGTCTTCCTTCTCTCTTTGCAAACCTAATAAAAAAGTGCTACAGTTAATTTTTAGGATAATTCTCCAAGTTCTGCAAACCTTTCCATTTAAGGCCGAAGATCACTTTCTTTAGAATTAAATATCAATGGAGCTTTTTTTTTTTTTCATGCCACATAAGATATAAACATCTCTGTTAAATCATAGACTATTAGTCTTATATCATAGATTTCAAATAACTGTGATATAAAACATATAACTTGAAACTTGGTATTTCACGTGATTGAACATGCGGCTGAAGCGAGAAAAATGCCACCACATCATTTTTTGCACTCACATACGCAACAATAAAATCACATTTAATCTCCCTGACCCAACTTACCGTCGCAGTGCAACCCGAAATTGAAAATTATAGTCATGGTATGTGGCCCTTATGAATATAGTCTTCTGATTTTGTTACAACTCTAGACCTCTAACAATTAGTTTTTCTTTTGCAGAATTCACTATATAACCATGTGGTAAAGCAATCGCAATCTCTGAAACGGGATCTGAAAAAGTTTGCAGAATCGCCCGAGACTGCACCTTTATCTCTTCAAGGTGAGTACAAGCAAGTTTTATTGTCCATAAATTTTAACATTCTAACATTGAACTTTTAGGTCAGCTGTCAGCAACTTTGGCTAGCTTTCAGAGGACATTAGATGATTACGCGCTTGCTGCGGACCAGGAGATCATTCCCGAGCGCAAAGAGCAGGCCAAGACGCGGATTGAGGGTTTCCGGAGCGAACTTAGCGACATCAAAGAGGAGTTCCGTCAGCTGAAGCTACAACGCGAAGAGAGCGTATACAACTCTGGGCGTGCAGAGCTGTTAGAGCGGAGGCATCTGCATGGTGCGCATGGACCAGTCGCGGGCGAAGGACCCGGCGGCTCGCAGACGCCAGAAAACCCATACTCAGATTTTACACGTGCGGAAGGCTTGACACGGGAGCAAGACAAGCTGAGTCGTGCAGGTGCGCAGCTAGACGAGTTTTTGGAGCGTGGTCGTATGGTGTTGGGCGACCTTTCTGAGCAGAAAGACATACTAAAATCGACGCAACGCAAAATTTACTCCGTGGCCAATACCCTGGGTGTGTCAAATGAGACCATTCGGATGGTCGAGCGCAGAGCGAAGCAAGATAAGCGGATATTTTATGGCGGTATTTTGGTCATGCTGGTGAGCTTTTACTATATTTTAAAGTGGTTTGGCTAAGCGCACTCTGCTTAGGAGCCAGTAATGAGCAAAATTTGCAGTTTAATGACCTTGCTGGCTGATCATGAAACGGATGTCGGGGTTCGGGATTCGGGGAACCAATGTTTTAATGGGTTTTATCTGTTACATTTCGATAGTTTTTATAGATCTCGGTTATTTTTTTTTTTCTTTTGTTCTAAAATTTTTTTTCGACCCCTTCTCTCCTGACCCTGTTCCTTCTAAGTTTCTTTATCATACCTTTCAGATCAATTTTTTTTTAAACACGTAGACTATACACACGGTGCCACCAAATCCAAATGAACTGCAGTCTCTAGGAAATTGCATTTTCAACTTCTTTTTAATTCTCTTAGTTCTTTTTTTTTTTTTTTTTTTTTTTTGCATTGTTACTAAATTTAAGCATCGAGTAACTTTAAGATCAAAATTAAAGATTTCAGATACTTCATTACCCAGCATCATACGAATATGTCTTCTCTGGAGCTTCTACCCTTTCAGGGGCCCTCTTTATCTTTTGCAGCACAAGCAATTACATTTTCATCTGTTTTAACTGTACTTCTTGTACTTCGGCAATCACAGGAATCTCGCAAACGCCGGAGAGTCGCAGTATGGGTATTCGACATTGGGCGCGTTCTAATCAGCTACGCTATTGCGCATGTTCTTCTCTATATTTTCATCCCATATATGGGTACTGCTAGTATCAGTACTAACCCTGACAGTAATGTTGACTCATTAGAAGCTTCGGGAGCAACTAGAGTCGAGAGGCGCAATCACCAGGGTGCGGCCATCGCGTCCCAGCAACTCGACTTACTTACATTTACTGCTCTAGACATTTTTCCAGGTCTTCCCTTACTGTATGTGCTCTACACAAGTGTGTTACAGGCTGCCTATCACGCTCAGCTTTTTTGGTTTACGACTCTCGCGCGTCTCCGCCTTCGCCGCGATGTGTCTTCAAGCTGCCTCTACTCTATCTACACAATCCCGCCACCCGGCCGCGACCATGTGGACTCTGACTTTACCAATTTTTCGGGAATGAATAAGCGAAACGCTTCTCTTGCCGATACCGGGTTTGTTAGTGGTAACTACGGCGCTCCTGTTCGCATCCGGTGGCTTGTCCAGCAAACTGCGCTTCTCACCCTCTCTATTTTCGCTCTACGCGCGGCCCTCTTCTACATTATGACTGGCAGTGCGCTTGTGCAGGGTTTGAGGTACGTTTTGTTTGAATGGCTCATTGACACAAAAGACCCTGGCCATGGCGACTACATTTTACACGCTATCGTAATTCCCTCCGTGCTTTACAGTGTGCGTTTTGCGTTTGCGGACTACCTTCTACGTTACCGGTCGAGCGTGGCTAATGGCAAACTTGACGCCGGCCTGGTGCTCCCGTTGTACAGCGATAGTGGTAGTGTTGTGGAAGAAACTCAGTACAGAGATGCTTTGCCACAACAATCTTCTCATTTGAATCAGCAACTCGTGGATGTCGACAGTAGTCTTCAATTCACTCCAGCGGAGTTGCCACAAGATATGGCACTGAAGAAGACAAGCGTTGTGCGGAGGACTATAAGCCCGGTCCATTTTGTGCAGCCAATCCTTGACCCGTTGCCAGAGTCTGAACTTGAGATTACGCATATTTCTGAGACTCCATCGACTGAATTTCTAATTTCAGAAGCCAGCACTCTTGTCGCCCCGACTCCAGTCGAGAACAACATTGAAGAAAACATTGAAGCATTTGTCGACGACATTTACGGACTGGGCCAGCAGGCGCTGACCACGGTAAAACAGCTCCCAGAGAGTTCTGAGGAACTGAAACAGGCCATAAACACTGTCAAGAACACCGTCGAGAAAGTTGAACTTCAACAAAAGCTTGATGCTGTCAGGAAAACTGTTGAGAATGCCGAGCTGAAACAAAAGTTTAATGCTGTCAAGAAAACCATGGTAGAGAACGCGGAGATTAAACAAGCTCTTGATAGTGTTAAGAAAACCGTTGAAGCTGCAGATTTCTCCCAGGTTCGCGACAATATTTCATTGGCAGGCAGCCGCATCAAGCCGCTGCTGTTTTCGGGTGCTACAAGCGTCGGCCTAGGTCTTGGCTTTGGCGGTGTTGGCGCTCCCATGGCACATGCTGGTGGAAGCCCGCTGCTAGAGACTGGTGGCTTCCAAATGCCCAGTCTTTATAATGTCGGTAGTCGTTTTGGCGGACTTTCGCCTCGTGTGCAGACCCCAACCACACCTTCCGCGTCTTTCACGCCAGTATCTGCTGCGCATCCTGTATTAGATGAAACTGCAGGTACTCTGGATCTTGGCATTGATGGGATTGATACCGAAGAAGAAGTTTCCTCTGAAGAGGAGCTTGATGACGAGGAGGAAGAATCATCGGACGAGGACGTAGATTAAACTTCTTTGCATTACCATTTACGCAGGTACCTTTTCACCACTCCGTTTAGCGCTACTGCTTTTATATTTGAATTGCCGACAACACACAACACTAATAATTAATTTAATACATAGCCACTCACTTGCGTATCGGCACAACCATTAGTAATTAATTGAATCCATTATTATTCATTTGGGTACTAAAAAAATTTATTGTTTTTAATTACCAATCTCTATTTAACTTAAAACAAAATCAAAATAAGATGTGAATAAGGATTTATTGGCACTACCAGGATGCCAAAACACTGTGTAAAAGTATTCCCCAAAAAAATAAAAAATAAAAAAAAATAGTTTATATTAAAAAGTATGATAAAAAATTTAGGCGGCAGCGCAAGAAGCGGATGAAGGGTAGTTTGAGCACTTGTAGTCTCTGGCACCATGAATCTTGACATCCTTCCAAGTCCAGTCATAGCAGCTACCCTCGCCACAAACCAGGGCAATGTTGTAACCTTTCTTAATGGCAGTACCGTGAATGTTATCAAAGGTAATATCGTGAATCTTAATACCGTTGGTAGCGTGTCCAGGGTTGTTGTAATCCTGCTGGACAATAAGACCGTAGTCGGTGATTCCGGAAAGAGTGATATTGCTGTAGGTGATGTTGCGGACCTCACCAGTTTGACCAGACTTGGTCTTAATACGGACACCGTTCATGGAGTTGATGATCTGAGAGTTAGTGATCTTAACGTTGGAAACAGTATCACCTCCGCCAACAGAACCAATCGACAGACCATGACCACCGTAGCAGTAGCCGTTGGTAAAGTGAATATTGTCACCTTGGTTAATGGCCAAACAATCATCTTGGTTGTGAACCCAGGCGTTCTCAATGGTCAAGTTAGAAACGTGGGAAACATCAAATGCATCAGTGTTGTAGGCACCCTTGTCGTCACCTTCCGAGTTGTCAATTTTGACGCCACTAACAAGGAGGTTGTTTGAGTCTAAACTGAAACATTGGACGGGGGTATTTTTGATGTGAAGACCCTCAATAACAGAGTTTTCTAAATTGTGGGCCTGAAAAAAGTGAGGCTTAGTCTTACCGCCATTACCACCATGGTAATCCCACCAGCGGGCACCCTCACCATCGAGAACGGAACCCTCTGATTGTCTAACCGTAATTTTATTGCCACTAATTGAGATCAGGGGGCCCAACCATTCGGCGTAGCCAAAAGTTGTTGTACCTTCAAAAATAACGTTGGCACCAGTTTTGAGGTCAGTCAAATCCAAAGTCTTGCCAGCCGGGACGTGGATGTTGCGGAGCGCGATAACATCACAGTACTTTTTCAAACCAGAAATTCGGTCGAAATCGGTAATAACGCAGTTTTGCTGGCGACGCTCAAGCTCGCTGGGAGCAGCGGCTGCCAGAGCGGCCAAAGAAGTAACAGAAAGAATATTGGAGAGATGCATTACGCCCTGTGATATGTAAATAGTGATATAGTAATGAAGGTGAAAAAAAAAAAAAGAGAGACTAACGATAATTTCAAGACCCTTTTATATTGAAATAATAGATAATTTCTAGTCCATAGTGGATCAAGTAGAAAACCTGTGAATAATACAGGAATGTCGTGGAGAACCCCCAGAAGTACATCTCAAACAATTCTACAGCACGGGATAAAAATCCATTTGAATTTTACCATTCAATACTATTGGTATATACAAAATGTACATATTGTATTGTTTTTAATACTAGCAAATGAAGCACCCAAAATCTCGTTTGGAATCCCGATGTTAAAGTGTTTTGGAATGGATACCAAATGTCAAATTTATGCAATACCTGTATCATTTGTACATAATGCATTTACGCACAGTTTTGTCCCCGTAATATTTCAAACGTCGCACTCTAAAAGCTTGTGTCTATCTTAGCATTACTTGGCTTTAATATTGTAGAGGTTATAATATCTATGTAAGGTTTGCAACTTTTTCGTTCATCTCTATTGAAGATTGCCAAAACTCTCAACTTATTTTTCATCAAAGGCCAGTTCTTTTGAAAACACATTGAAGGCGTTTTCATTTAATGCAAGAATTTTCAAACTTGGGCCCACAGGGCTGGAAAACCATATTTAGAGAAAATTTACAATTCAGATTTATGCACGTCATAATCCAGTTGACAGTTGTAAAGTTTCATCTTAATCCTTACTACACTACCCCTGATATTAGAAACTCTAAAAAACTACACTGGCGCTGGTATTTTTTTTTTTTTTTTCAAAAAGTCTTTGTTCATGACTATTAAGATAGCCTGACGTTGGAAATAAATGAAAAAAAGATTTGAGACGTAACTTGGTTTCTCATGTTAAGGTATGAGACTTGAGCACATATATAAAATAGACTAACGGACACTGGTTTATAGTAACAATTTTCCAATTATGTATCTGTGAATACGTCTCACTCAGAACATACTTATTCACAATTTTCACGTAGTTACTAATTTACTTCTAATTTCAAAATTAATATTGAAGCTACCACTAACACTGATATATATTTAGTGAATGAATTTGAAATATACACCAGTTTTAACCGTAGAAAATCCAGCTACTTGAGAAGCTATAATACACGTAAAACTTTTATGAGAACCCAAAATATCTCAGAACAATTTATTTAATATCAAGTCTACACTATCTTAGTTTTTGAAAAGACGAAATGTTGAACTCAAACACTTATTAAGGGATGAATACATTAAGGCTAGAATTTTAAATGACTTCTAGACAATCATCAAAATAGATTTCTGGTTTCAGTTTTAAGATGAAAAACTAAACATGAGATGAAATTTTTTGTTGGCCGCTCATGGCCGGTTACGGCTTGACAAAATCGATATTCAAAAAAAAAAAATATGTATTCAGTGAGATACTCAGCCAGACTTAATTACAATGACTGCCATATTATACTTTAATCATGATAAATAATACCTAAAGATCCAAAAAGACTTTACATTAAATACTGGAGTAGTACGGCTTCATTTATTATTGACCGGCCAAAAAGATGTAACTCAAATGCCGGTGATGCTTGTCCATTTTTTTAGGAAATTTAGGTGGAAAAACTTGCTTAACCGAAATTGCAAGTGTAGATGAAAATGAGCTAGACGCCATGATTTTGCTTCCAAGTGTGTCAAAAGCGTAGACTCATTTCCTGATCTTAAGCTGTTACACTAAAGCGAAAGTTCTAGCTCTATTGTGAAAAGCGTCAATAGTTAATCCTAAAGGCAAAAAAGAATGCGTTGACTATAGAAGTCATGGGCAAGGAGAGGGGGTGAGGGAGGGATTTGGTACAATTTCAGAAATTGAAAGGGTTGAATAGCAAAAAGTAAATCCAAACTGTTATAAGAGTCTTGGTGTTAATGAATAATAAAGTCCTATTGTAAAACCAAAATAGCAAATATTATTGACTGTCTCAGTTTTTCTTGGGTTTACCTTTTGATAGATAGATGGACCACCTTCCAGTTGCCCTTATTTCAAATAAACATAACAAAAAAAATTAGGAAAGAAGAAACACGATGCTATGAATAGAAAGGAATTAAACGACTGTATAATCCACATTAATCAACGTATGAAGCTAGGTAAGCAAGAACAAAAACAGATTACAATACAGTACAATTAGGAAAGAAAACATATAGTACTAACAATTATTTTAGTGAGATCAAAAAGATAATGCACTCAGCGAGTCTAAGGGGGTTTGAAATTTAATAGCGCTGAATTCTCCATGGGAAGCTTCATGTGCTGAGAGAAATCTGAGATATATAACACCTAGTTACTCAATACCAAAAAATAGGGGTTACCTTTAATATGATGCTTTTCAAGAAAGAAAAAAACGAGTGAAAATAAAAATTAAAACTAAAAGTGACGCTGAAAACATTTACAAAAGTTTACATGAGAGATTGTTTTACAGTCAAGCAGCAACAAACTAAGCGTTTCTTTTCCTTTTTTAAAAACGCATTTTTGAGCATAACTTGTATTGTTTATTTTTTGCACAAACCTTCACTTGCACTGACCATCAAACGGATTTAAAAAACATGAGAGCTGTGAAAATATTCAACTCTATAACTCTATCTAGGG
>JAJMRT010000559.1:0-14025 GCA_030558065.1 Geotrichum phurueaensis
TATTATTATTTAAATTTCATATAACTACGCTAGTTAATTTGACTTGAAATGAATTTGTTCATTTGATTAGTTATTTGTTATCAATACACACACATTTTTTGTACCCGTTGAATTGGTTTATGCAATTTTCAAACGAAGAGACTTGATGATTTCAATGAATCATTTATTGGAGAGTCATAAAGTGTTCTGGATTATTTACAAATTTACAGTCTCTGTTCTATCTGTGTTGGTGATGACGCCGCTGCCAAGCACGCGACCAGCGGCATTGTACATGACAAGGTATTGTCCTGGCGCCACAGCGCGCCGCAGCGTCTCAAACTCAACTTCAAGCCCGACGCCAGCGCCGCCGATGCGCACGCGGCGCACGCGTTCGGGCGTCTGCAGTGAACGGTACTGCACCACGATCTCCGCGCAGTCGCGCGCCACTTCCGCAGTGTCAACGTGCCCCAGCCAGTCAAACTCGGCGCACTGCACGCGGTTAGTGTAGAAAGCCGGATTATCGGCACCCCTTACAATGACAATCTCGTTTTCCGCTGGCTTTTTGCGCGCCACGTACCAAGCGCCCTTTTTCGCCGGGTCACCTTGCGGCATGGCGACGCCGCTGCGCTGGCCCACGGTGGCGTGCCAGAGGCCATTGTGGCGGCCGACGACCTCGCCGGTTTCGGTGACGACGTTGCCGGGATTGGCTTCAAGATACTCGTCTAAAAACCGCCTAAAAGTGTTTTGGCCCTGGCCAATAAAGCAAATCCCTTGCGAATCGGGCTTCTCGGCCGTGGGCAAGCGGTACTTGTTAAGGGCTAGGTCGCGCACCTGGGGTTTGGTGTAGTTGCCAAGCGGGAAAAGCAAGCGCGGCAGCACAGTGCTAGAAATGGCGCTGAGATAGTAACTCTGGTCCTTGGGCAGGTGGCTTGGCCGCAGGAGATGCACCGTGTTGCTGGACGAGTCGAGGCCAACGTTGGCGTAATGGCCCGTGGCAAGCCACCAGTTCTGCCCTTTGCCATCACCCGTCGTGCTCGCGGCAGCCTTCTGCTCTTTCTTTTCCAGGTAGCGATAAAGCTCGCCAAACTTGATAAACTTGTTGCAGCCCACGTCGGGGTTGGGGGTAAGCCCGCGTTTGTACATTTCAATCATGGGCATGAAGACCTCGTTCCAGTACTCGCGCTCAAAGTTCACACGTTCACAGGAGAGGCCCACGGCGCGACAGACTTTTTGCACATCTATCCACTCGCGCTCGGTGCAAGTAAGGCCCTCACCGTTGCTTGTGTCGTTCCAGTTCTCCATGTAGATGCCAGAGACCTCGTTGTCGGGGTACTGCTCGCGGATCAGCGCCGCGACTGTGCTGGAGTCAACTCCGCTGGACATGGCCACGTAGACGCGGTCCCCAGGAGCCGGCGCGCGCGGCACGTACTCGCGCGCAAACGCCGTGGCCCGAAAGTGGCGGCGGCAGGAAAGCGGCCGCACAGTAGTGCGCAGAGCCACGCTTCGCAGTTGCAGAAAATTATACATTTGAGCGTGAATCAGTCGGTAAGTGAAATGATGGTAGTGACTTTTTCCCCACTTAACAACGTCGGTCTTGCTGATGGGCCTGGGCTGGTTGCCATGAACGGAGGGGTCGGAGCATTTCGCTGCTTGGAAACCGGCCGATCAAAACTTTTTTTTTTCCTAGATGACTTGGAGGAGGGCCATCACGTGAAAATCACTGAAATTGGACATGCGGCACAAAAACGGTTGCCAAATGCAAATATTCACCTTTTTACAGACGTTGATTCTGGGGTTGAAGCTGAGTTGATTAAGAAAATAAAAATTTGGGCAGCAAGTCGACTAGTCCATAGGGTGTGAGGCCAGTAACTTTTGATGTAAAATTTCTTGGGTTGACAAGATATTAGCTATACTGCTACTTTAGATAATGCCCTGTCCAGAATGAAAAAAGCTTGCATAGCAGTCTGTAGCTCGACTCTGGTATGTATTTTCATAGTTTCATATATACTTATTGATATATATATATATATATATATATATATATATAGTACTATACTAAAAGACCATTTGCATTTACAAAAGATCAATGCAAATGGGGTTTTGATATTGTTTAAAACCAGCTCATTAAACCCTTTTTTCAAGAAACTGCTGAGAAAAATTGTAAGATCTTTTCGGTCATTGCAAAGTCCTTAAAGAGGTTTCGATACTGGGAGCCCCAGTCAACTTAGACAATCTTTTCGCTAGGCTAGTTGTGCTTATGCGAAAAAAAAATGAGATACGGCTGATGGTATCAGCAACAGTTCAAATAATACAAGTACGATCAGATTTATAGATTCTATGCAAAGGAAAAGCTTTTCTAGGATATACTATATAGCTCCATTTTCCGTATGAGAACTTGGAGACTTGAAACTCGTCCAGTTATCGACACTTAAAACCAAATGTAAAAAAAACAAAAAAACAACATCAACAACAAGTTTTTATATAGTTATACAAAAGTGGCCGTGATGTCAAAAAACAAAAGTGATTATAAAATCACATTTAAAAATAACATCGAAAGTCACATTCCCTGACTATACGAGCGACTCGAGTGGTGTCAGAGAGTGATTAACAATGATGACTAAATATAGTGCAAACAAACGACTGAAATCAGAGGTAGCAAGCATAACTATACTCACAAAAACCCTGGAGTTAAACTTGCAACCGCTTCGTACCTGCCGGCCGCCAGGGTTAAGCACTCTAGTATCATCCTGATTCGAGTTCAGGGTCCCAAAAAAGAAGGAAAAGCACAAGGCCATTCAAACACAAAAACGCACATCCCCCTTATCTTCTTAGCCCTAATATAGCCTAGCTATACATAAACAACAATACCAAACTTCTGGATCACAGCGCGGAACTGCTGCTATTGCTAATACTCTTTTTGTTCCAAAAGATTGTAATCACGTGCTCAAAGCTTCCTCGCCGGCCACCTGTTCCCACCACCGATTTTCCCCTGCCACGAACTCGGCCCACACCTGGAGAAGCCGCAGGTAACGGACCGTAAGGCGATCCTGGTCAGCAGCAAGTTCAAGGATAGTATCACGATAAGGCGTGAGCTGGGCCGAGTCCAGGAACCCATTGTTACGAGTAACCTCGGGCAGTTCAGGCACCTCGGGGATATGGGCTGGTAGTGGCAGGGTTAGATCGGCGGGCAGAAAAGAGCTTTGCAGTAACGGCCAGAGTTTAAGGTCTAAAGTAACGTACAAAAAAAGAGTTAGAGAAAGTAATTGAAAGATATGATGTGGTTGAAAAGGGATAGGACCACAGAAGTAAAGAAAAAAAAAGCAGAGGTACGTACAGTCAAAGTTAGAAACCAGAGCATCAAGCTCCGGGTGCGTGCGAATCAAGTTAGAGGTCGCACCAAGAAGCTCGTGCACGCGTTGCGTCGCCGGCGTAAAGCCGGCGCCGTTGCCGCTGCTGGCCTTGTTGCTGTCATTGTCACCACTCGAACCCACACTGATCTTTTCATCAGCAAGGCCCTCACAAACCAGCTCCAGGGCTTCCAGCCGCTGATTCAGAATTGACAGGGCAATATTGTGATCAAATGATTCTTGTTTGCTTTCTGACATGGCTTGATGGAGTGGGGGAAAATGGGTATGGAGAGTCTAGGAGGTAAAGAGCTGGGGAAGAAAAAAAAAAAAAAATGCAACTACGAAAACGGAAAAACAACAAGAGACAGGCAAAGATCTAACTGCCACCCGCACAATGCGGTTCAAAAGTGAGAAAAGAGAGAGCATATATATATAAATAATAAACAATTAATCATTTAAAATATTATAATTAAAGTGTAGAAAGTTACTGGACCAACAGATAAAACGCAGATTAACCATTTACATGTGCTTCTGCCCCGGCTACTTACAACTTGCCATTCTCCAGGTACTGGGCCAGCTCGACCTTGGGAAGGGGAGCTGCGGTCAGAGTCAGACCAGCCTTGAATTCACCAATATCCTCAACACTGATGCCTGAATTGGGGTTTCCGGAGATCTCGGCGGCGGTCTTTGCAATGATTGCTTGCGCCGTGGCCTTCTCAATCTTCTTCTCTTCCACAAAGAAATTTTCAACAACCTGCAGGACTTCCGGCACTGATTTACCCTTGATCTGTTCCGAAATCTTGACCACCTCAGGAACCTCGATACGAACACCATTGTCATCAGAAATATTGAGCAAAATGCTGGCTAGGTCCTCGAGGGCATCGCCCTTGCTCTTCTGCGAGACAAGGTTGACAACAAGCACGGACCGCGTGGCGCTGGCCGGCAAAATGTGCTTTTCAAAGAACGCTAGCACCTCTTCCACCTTAATGTCACGCAACACCTCAACATCTCGTTCATAACCCAAAAAGTCATAGAAACCAGAGCTAATCTGGCCAAAGTAGTGCTCAGACTCCTCGCTAAGGTTCTGGTGCTTTTCGAGCTTTTTGGTGATAAGACTAGCCTTGAACTTTTCAAATTCTTCATTGCTAAGACCTTTAATAATGTTAGCAACCTTGTTAGACAGGAAATAGTTGATACGTTTTGCAAGGTAGTCTGTAGTCTTTTCGCTTTGAATCAAAATACGGAAACCTTGTGTGGTGCGCGTTGGGCGGATGCCACTAAAGACAACATAACCAAGCTGCTCCTTGGTACGGAGTTGGTTAAAGATGGGCTCATGCACAATAGCAGCAAACAACTCAAGAACAGGACCAGTGCGCTCTTCAGTAGTCAGACCACACTGAATAAAATACTCAATACATGAGTTAATGTTGTTTTCATCCTTGAGTTTAATAGTGTAGTTGTATTGTGTCGACGCGGGAAGTAAGTATGATCTCAGGGCAACATCCTCAGAAGAACTCAGAGAAAGAGGCTTGAGAATATCAAGAGTGCTATCAGCAATCTGCAGGGCGTCTTGCTTGCTAAGGTTACCAAAAGCTCCAACTTCAATACGACCATACTGCAAAAATTTCTTTGAGTACTCAACAAGGTCTTCAAAGGTAATCTCAGAAAAAGCATTTTCCTTTTCTTCAAGAGTCCAAGTTCTCTCATTGAGAAGGTAGGTGAAATGAGAATTGAGCTGAGAGTAAGGGACCCCGAAGGAATGGTTTCGATATGACCGGATAGTGCGCTCCTTCAAAATGTTGAAGTTAGCCTCCTTGATCTCGACACTTTTGATAGTCTTGAGAATATCTTCAAGCAGGACGTGAAGTTTGTCATTATAGCCAGACGCGCTAATAACAATACCATCCTTAAAAGAACTGACGGAACCGGTAAGACCAGCAATCTCAGCTGCGTAACTAAACTTTAGAATCTCGTCTTCAAGAACATTCAGCAATAAGACCGTCTTGGCAAAACTTGCAGGGGAATTGTACGTAGAAGGGCTCTTGATCAAAACCTTCACACGGGCCTTAGGAGTCCAGAAGGTGTCATCTTTCTTGTACCAAACCTTGAGCTGCTCTGTATTTTTAAGTAAGATGGGCTGTTTGAGCGGCGACTCAACATTTACAACCTCAACATTAAGATTTTCGGGAATAAACTCGTTTTTGGCGGGCAGGTAGAGGCCAGGGTTCTGGCCAACACTATGTAGCTTGTTGAGAAATTCGTCATCAAACTTTTGAATTGAGTATTCAGTACCATACCACTTTTCAGTTTTATCCAAGTTTTCAAGTGACTGCGCAACAAGGGTTGCACGGAAGTTATCAGGGTTGAGACAAGCAATAATTTTGGCAATAGCATTGGCATCAAAGTTTCGGATCAGGGAAGAACTAAGAATCTGCTCCCGAGGAATAGGCCGCTGCATTTGAGACGCAAGGTGCGAGGTGGTGCGTGACGCATCAGCCTTGGACTTGTAGGAAAAATTAACTCTGGCCATCGTCTCGAGCTCTTTAAATAGCCACTCGCCAATCCTATTTGAGTTCAAGATCTTGAGATACTCAAACACATTAAGAATGACTTGGTCGTATTTCTCTACACCCTCAGGGTTGAGATCAATGTCAATAATATAAAACTCGTGGCCCTTAGAGATACGCATAGCTCCAGCAGAAAGTTCGCTTGCCCAGCCCTTCTCCTTAAAGTAGTGCAGAAGCGAGCCTGGCCCTTCATGGCCGATACAGTGTGACAGATATTGCGCGGGCTTAATTTCATAGTAGTCAAGCAGGTCTGGAATGGGGAAACGTAAAGAAAGGCGTTTAAGATCCTTAACGGGCTTGGCCTTGATGAGAACATTGATATTTTCAGGAGCGTAAGGGGATGCATCGTAGACAGGCTTAGGCTTATTTGTGTTGGCCACAGCAGAAAACTTTTCCGCGACCCATTCCTGCAGCTGATCAAGCGATTCGCGACCAATGACAACAACCTTCATGAGGTTAGCAGAATAGTGCTCTTTGTAGAACTGGATAAGTCTATCTCTAACGTTTATGTTCTTAGAATTGGGGTATTCTTCAAGAGTCTCGAGGTTTCCTGTGCTAAACTTGGAGACTGGGTGGTTGGGGTTTGATAGTGAGCGATCCAGCTGATGCAGGCGCCACAAGTCGTTCTGAAGGTTCTTTTTGTTCTCAGAGTCAACAGCACGAACCTCTCTATCTTTGCAAGATTCCGAAAAAAGGGGTTCAATGAAAAACTGAGCAAATATATCCAAAGCTTTCTCGAGGTGCTCGTGGCCTACCTCGAAGTAGTAGTTGGTATCGTCAGAAGAAGTGAAGGCATTGGAATAGCCACCATGCGCAGAGAGAAACTCATTGTATTCATTCTCCTTGGGATACTTAGCAGTTCCCATGAAAAGGAGGTGCTCACAGAAATGAGCGAGACCGTTGAGGTCGGCAGGGTCAGAGAAAGAACCAACGTTGACGTCTAAAGCAGCCGAAGCTTTATCGGTCTCGGGATCGTGTATCAAAAGCGCCTCAAGCTCGTTATCGAGAGTGATAAGACGGTAGTCGCGCTTATCAATGAGGGGCTTTTCAGTGATGCTGATAGATTTCATTGGGGAGTAATGAGGGTGCAGAAAGAGATGGTAAAAGAGAAAGAGATGAAGGCGATGGAGGAGCAGAAAAGGCGGAATTTGAGGCAAAGACTCGGATGACGTAATGCTGTGGATATTGCTTTTTTGAGACTCGAATGGAGAGATGCAAACACTACATCTTGACACTTGCAATATGAACTAATACGGTAATTCGGCCAGTAACACATCAACAGCCATTGAGAAGAAAAGGGAAATGAAGCAAAGTGATAAGGAGAAACAAAAACCAAACAAACAAGCAAGCAAACAAACAAAAGAATAAAAAGATGAACGTGCTTTAGTAGTTGTGACATCAGATCTTCAATATTGTAGATCTTAGACATTAGCAAAGCCTTTTGCTATCGTGAAATAACCAGGGCAAATTGAGGTTATAGCTACGACATAGCTTTAATGTCACATTCTCAGTGCATTCTCTTCTTTTTCTTCCTCTTCTTGAATAAAATTTCACTGTCAGATAAGCAGTTGCTTTTGAGTTTCAACTGAAAAATTTTAAGTTTGAAAAAAAGGCAGTCAGTTTAAAGTGGTAATACTTTACGAGATATTAATCGTGTATCTAGATAGGTATGGGAGAGTGTATAGTTCACGGTTGCCGTATTTAAAATCTATAGATACAAGTCAATTACAGATTCAAACAAAGTGTGCACAGATCTAAACCCAAAGTTGTTGTTAAACCAACTCCCAAGAAGATTCAAGTTTGAACCATCAACTACTCTTCAAGTAGACTGGCCAAATTTTGTTCTAGAAGTCAATTTGTACGTACAATTCATACAAAGACCGATGCATACCGCCCAGGCAGGATGCTAAAAGAGCATTCTAAACATCATCTATGGAGATTTGATGAAAACTTTAGCGGACGAGATTGTTTAGGCCAAGCACTGTTGCGGCGTGCTAGTTCATGTATACGTGAGCGTGCTACTCGATGAAAGCTGGTGTCCAAAATTACAAAAAGTACCTTTAACCATAAGATTTTTTCTCGAAAATTACGGGGCCGAGATTTGGGCTTACCCGCTGATACCAAAACATCCTCAGTACCCATTATTTATTAAAGTTACAAAGGGCAAGCAATTCCAGAAAGTGAAAATCAAGACGGATATCATGGTGAACTCTCTAAATCAAGTAATGATTTCTGATGAGTGCCCGAAATTCACAGTGCTGCCAATAAAATCATTGCACACAGCCCCAGGAATAGGGCATTGGGGAAGCACGAGAGGTTACGATGTAGTGTCTACAAGCTACATCTATAAGCTACGTTTGAAAACAACATGCGAGCGGAGATTAAAAACGTGAAAGCAATGCCCCTGCTGTGCCAAAAGTGAAACAAAACCATATTTGCCAGTTAGGCGCAGCGAGAGCCACGCCAATTCCTTACCAGCTCTGAAAGATAGTGCAGATTAACCACCTTACCAAAAGACACGACAAAATTCTGATGATTAAAAACAGGATTTAGAAAAATGTCTTGTCAAATAGAAACAAAAATATAAAAGATAAGTGAAGACTTGGGCTGATACTCCGGTATTATACTTTGGTGACACATACCCTCTTTCAAAGTCTTCCCTTGTCCTCAAGTGATTAAAATGTGTTCCACCAAGCAGCAAGCGCCTAGAAATGAATTTATTCTTAGCAAGTCTGTTATATAGAAACGCGGCAATAAAAATGACCCCACCCCAAAGCTAACGAAAAACCCTTAACTAAATGAGCAAGCATCGAACCTTGTCCTGAAGATTGCGGTTGAGACCTTCCGCATGGCCGTTCTAATGAGGCTTGCGAGGAATAGTAAAATTCCATTCAATGCCGCTACTAGCGAGGAACACAACAATAGAATGAAAACTGTACCCGCCGTTGGTGTCACTGGGAATCTTTTAGATTTTTAAGCACTTGCTATAAAAAACTGCCTCAACATTAAGAATAAAGTGCTGAAGACAAAGTTGAGTGCCAAACTCGTTTGCCACTAGGTCTAAATAAAAAGAAAAACAAGGATGAACGTCAATGAAAATGACAAGATAAAAAGACTTGTAAATGTTGGAAATATTATTGAGACTACTGGGGTCGGTATGAAGTATCTAAAGCGAACAAAAGGCTTTAGACTTGAAAAGAGGAGGAAGCTTAACTATGGACTCCTTCTAAACAAAAACATTATAGGAGGAAACAAGATCTGGAAAATAAGCCAGAAGAAAATTAGTGAGGGCCGATACGCGTAGTGAAACAAAATGTGCAGGCATAGGAGAGCGCTTATCCACACGAAGGCAGGCACAGGAGATGACTAGCATCTAGAATGGTACAATATCATGACAATCCAAAGTTCAAGATGACTCCAGATTTGTTTTACACAACCTGTTAATTAAGCGCAGCTAACAAAAATTTAATTCCAGACCAAAACGCTGATTTCAGTGAAATGATCCGACTGAATTGCTAGGAGAGGATTCTGTCTCAGAACAGAGAAACATGCAAGCAATTGGCAGCCCGAGCTAGGTTTTACTGACTTGGTACTTGTGAAAACTAACATCCGCACCTGATGTGCTTCAGGCTTTCCTGGCTCGCTCATGAGTTTACCGGGCTTCTTCTACAAAAGAGCTTTGCGGCTCATGAGAAAATTAGGGCCTTTGAAATTATTCATTTATCATTGAAAGCAGACTTAGTAGCACTACATAAAGTGTTAGAAATAGTAATAACTAAATAAACCCTGCAGACGGGCGCGACAAAAAAAAAAATCGGGCACCAAAACAAAGTACACAATAGGCACTTACCGCTAGGAGCCTCCATCAAAATTGGTACAGAAATACCTCTTGCATGCGGCTCCGTAAGCACTTTTTCGGTGTTGACAGACTTGAGCTTGAGGCCGTACTAGCTGGCGGCTTTGAACGCAAACTTGTTAAAGATAGTCACAACGCCCGGTAGAGAAAGAAAAAATGATTAAAATGTGACTGTTAGTATTTTAAGCAAAAAGAAACGACTTTATTCTGAGGATACTTACTTCTCTTGAAAATGGAGATTCTATTGGGACAATCAGCATGTCTTTAGAGCCTTTGCCGGGTGCACTGGACATCTGGAGCTGTACACAGATTTTGAAACAGAAAGAGAGTATGCCCACAATCTATCTGCATAATTACCACGCCGAGTTTGGCGCTGCGTGTTAGTGAGTTTTCACTCATCAAGGCAAAACTGATATAATACGTACTTTGAAATACTGGCAATGAGGTCAGACAAGAACTGGTAAGAGAATGATGCTTCTGACGGAACAAGGCACATACAAGCTATTATGATTCACTATAGAACCCAAAGCCAGTGGCTCTCCATCAAATATATATTTATGGCTTTTGACAGAGAGTGTGAAGAAGAGTGAAAATGGCTGGGAGTTACGGAGTAGGACAGAAAAGAGTTTAGTTTTCTAAACATGCGTGTTTGAGAAAGTAAAGCCTTCAAGAACCTGTTTATTGAGAAAAGATCAGTTTGGTAATAAGACAAGCAGTTATTGAGGGTGTAGTAATGAGGATGATTGTACCGAAAAAAAATGCAAGAAAAGCAAAGTGAAAAAATGAGTGGTAGGTAAAGGCACAATGGTAAAGGGAAGGTCGAAGCTGTCTGGAATAGAAAAGGAACCCATTATAAAAATATTAAATGAAGATAGCGTAATGCAGATGAGTCAAAGAAATTTAATTGTACCTTGAGAGATCTTAAGTCCTTTTGAATGAGGTAGACGGGATGTAGGTATTTTGATTTTTTTTAATTTTTAATCTTAATATTTTTAAAATTATTTTCAAGCCATTTTTAATTCTTTTTGAATCATTTTTAAGTCTTTTTGAATTGTTTTCAATTCTTTTGAATTATTTCCTATTCTTTTTGAATTATTTTCAATTTTTTCTATATATTTTTTTTTATTTTTTCCAATTCTTTTTTGATTCTTCTACAATTTCTTTTTGATTATTTTTCCATTATTTTTATTATTATCTTTTTTGATTGTTTTGTGATGCTTTTTCATTCCATTTCAATTCTTTTTCAATTCCTTTTTGATTGTTTTGTGATTGTTTTTGTAACAAAGTAGGTCTGACGAGCCCCACTACTACTACTGATTTATATTATATTAATTGAATCTATATTTTCTAGTCTTGATGGCCAATAACTTGGGTGCCTATAATAGACTAATAATCACTATAGCCTAACATACATTTATTCAAGCCCGCCATGGATTTGCATTACTTAATACCTGATGAGCGACTTATAACACTATGAACTATTAGTTTCCGATCCAAATTCTATTAGTCAGACTGAACAATCAGGTCTCTACTAATCTAAGTTGCCCACTCTAATTAGAATACATAATTATTTTGAAGTATTTCTAGGGATTCCTTCTATCATCAGTTATTTATTTATATGATTAAGAACCCCTACCAAACGTTATTCTAAGTTGGTAACTAGCTTATGATATTTTAATATTGTTTGATAGTCATTCCTGGTGGTCTTTTCTTCGTAAATAAATTAATATTCAAATAGCTTCCTCTGTTAGACCCTCATTTAATCAAGTATAAATGTCCCTTGTTACAGGTTGAGCGTCAGATATTCTAGAATCTTGGTTCTTTTACTCTTGAAATACTTGTATATATATATCCAACTTTTTTGACTAAGTTTTGTAAGCTTCAAAGCAATTAAAAGTAATGGATTTCAAAAGATTAGAGTCAATACCAGGCTCCCCCTTCCGACCGTAAGCCCGTTGTTATCAACATTTCTCCCACCCCTGACCGTCTCTACCTTCTTACTCTTTTCAAGTCTTGAGATGGCAACGAAAGCGTCAAGTTTCCCATTCTTATCAAGTCTCTTAGTAAAAATGCCACTGATCAGATATCTATAGCCAGTCCCTGATTAAAGTATAGTGGTCACATCTAGAACGTTTCCAACAAGTACATGATTGGTGCCATTAACGCTGTTAACGGTGAGGCCAACAACGTCCGGAACATTTACACTGGTGTCTGGAACGGTGTCCCCGAGACTGCCATCTTTTAAAAAGACAAGGGCATTAAGTGTGTTGTCATTGATGGTGAGAACTTCGGTGAGGGTTCTTCCTGTGAGCACGCTGCTCTTGAGCCTAGATACTTTGGTGGATTTGCCATTATGACCAAGTCCTTTGCTCGTATCCACGAGACCAACTTGAAGAAGCAGGGACTTTTGCCTATTAACTTCATCCAACCCCAAGGAATACAACAAAATCAACCACACCGACGAGATCTCTCTTCTTGGCTTTAAAGAACTTGCCCCTGGTAAGTCCGTCGTTGTTACCCCAAAGAAGAGTGCTGCCTGGGGGACTGAATTTGTTCACACTTACAACAGTGAGCAGCTTGAGCGGTTCAAACACGGCTGTGATTTGAACAAGATTGCCGCTGCCAAGAAATAACCGGTTAAGCAGTGAAAAGGTCTAGCATTGTCTTGGTTTAATTTTTTTTGTTTTATTTTTGGGTGCTTGTATTAAAAAAAAAAAAAAAAAAGAAGTAAACGAAGGTGTTAATATGTGTGTGTGGCCAAATTAGCAGCGGAAAGATCAAACATAAACAATAAAAATATCCATCTTGCAAGAGTGTCTTTCTTTACCTTCCTTTTTTTTTCTCACGACCAATGCACTGGATATTTTTTTTTCACTTTTATCTCCACAAATGCAAGCTCCATGTTGCCTAGTCTGGTATTGAATGGTTATTAGCTGCACTCAATAGCAGCAACTTGTTTCCAGTCCTCCTGTCTCGCTTGCGTTCAGGGGGAGGTCCATAATTAAGTGCTTTTCATCTTTTAGAGATTCGAGCCTCTCGTCCGCTTGAGCTCCTTCAATACCGACACCCAGCGGTTCCAAGAATGTTGTCAACACTGACAACATTTTTTATTTTGTCGCCATTATCGACATCTATTTTCGGTTTTGTTCAGGTTGATCTAGGGAAAAACAAGTGCCAAGTTTTACTCAGGCATGATTTGGGCAGTTCCCGCTTGGTGCTAAGGCTGCATTTTCTGGCCAGGCGTTCGAAATGCTGAATATTTGCAGCGACAAATTCCATTATTTTGCCCAGTCACTACCATGGGCGTTGAGCCCACAAATTCACTGTTCTCTAACAGCAAACCTTAGCAGAATGGCGATGCGGAACGTCTCAATTGTACTCTTCTGGGCAAGCCCTGGTATTTGCTCATGGTGCCGCGCCCTACTGGCATGTGGAAAGTAGTTCCTCCTGATTTCAAACTAATTCGGGGATTTGGCAGCTCTGCTCATGTTGTCATTCCGGTTGAGCGCCGTCAAACGAGGTTTGACTCATTGACTATTTTTCTGTGGAAGCTGATTTTTAAATTGCTACAGTCTTAATCGCCAAGGCTTATCGTGTTTTTGACAAGAGATGGTCCGGTAGTCGAGTCTACGGATGTTGGGTTCAGTAAGAGTCTCTTTCGTCGTGTTGATTCTAACAGTCTCGTATCAGTCTCAACTCAATCTCTCTCGGCACAGGTGGTTCTTTTTTCACTATTCCTAGGGTACCGCCCTTTTTGGGGTCATTATTTCTTTTCCTTATTTAATACTGGTGTACCTTTTGCTGTGATTGTCCTCTCTAAATTTTCTACTCGTATCGTTTCTTCTGACTCTCCTGCATTGGTACCTAGTGTTTGCCTGTTATTTCAACTCTTCTGAGGTCCTGGAACTTTTTCTCCATCTGAGCCAGTAAATTTTTATTTCACCTCATTTCTGCCTGGGTGTTAATATTGTCTAACTTGTGCTAGTTTCTGGCCATCACGGTGTGATAATCGATTGGTCTTATTTACCTCGTCTGATCTCTTTATTGCTAATATCTGTCTTATCAATTTAAAGGGAATCTTTATTGTTATTATTATTACTATTTTTATTTTATTTTTATTTATTTTTATTTATTTTTATTTATTTTTATTTATTTTTATTTATTTTTATTTATTTTTATTTATTTTTATTTATTTTTATTTATTTTTATTTATTTTTATTTATTTTTATTTATTTTTATTTATTTTTATTTATTTTTATTTATTTTTATTTATTTT
>JAJMRT010000560.1:0-13981 GCA_030558065.1 Geotrichum phurueaensis
TTTTTTTTTTTTTTTTTTTTTTTTTTTTTTTTTTTTTTTTTTTTTTTTTTTTTTTTTTTTATTTTTTTTTTTTTATTTTTTATTTTTTATTTTTTATTTTTTATTTTTTATTTTTTATTTTTTATTTTTTGTAAAAAACTGTCCGGAGCCTCTATGTATTGTATACAGGCAACAGACTCCAGGTATTGTAGAACTGAAGTTTACTTTGCAAGGAGAAACACGTCGCTGTTGGATAGACTCTTTTCATGTCTTTCATGTTATACTCTATTTACATTTGACTTTTCTCTTTCCAGTATCAACAGTATAAGATCTGTAGATACATAGTTAAATATATGAATCACAACCTCTATTAAATAATGGTACAATATTTTAAGCGTCATAGTTCTCTAATGGCGCATCCTATTGCTTAGTCTCCCTTACTGATGCATCAAGAAACATCCTAAAGTAAGCACTTTTTTTTTCACAGTGATTGTTAATTGATTTTTGGTAAGCCCGTGGCTCTAGCTTCTAGGAGACTTTACAGAGAAAGAATGGTTGATAGTCTGTAGTTAAGCTTTCTATTACACAAAGTGGCTAAATAGAGAAACCAACCATTCAAGATGTTGATCATGGTAAATTCTGTTGATGAGGGTGCTGCTCATTTGTTTTAGCCAGTGTCATATATCTTTTAATGGGGAAGCTACGGGAATACTGAGAGAGAAGCAGCAGCAGCCATTGTAATAGCTGATGATATTCGGAATCCCCTCGCTGCGCCATCGATTAGGTGCTAGCTCGCCGCTTAGCCTCGACCTCCAGCCGCTCCCACGCCAAGGGCTTGAGCCATATTCAAGTGCAGTCGCTTAACCTTGCTACTACAAACACAATCCCTAAGTACCAATTATTGCTGGTTTTCTTCTAGGACAACAGTTGACCTTGGCTGCATCAAGGGTAGTCATATGACCAGGGTTGGCCCTTCCCCTTGTTGCTTTTATGTTTTGCAGTAGAAATGTAATGCCACTGAACCTGAAACAATGGCGGCGCACCACCTGCCCAAAGCACTACTACTAAAGCGGCATGAGAATAATATTGTTTTGCGAAAGATCGAGTTTAAAATGCTGAGACGTTTAGAGCTGTCTGGGCTGGAAAACAATAAGAAATTAGAGATGTATAGTATGTAAGAGTTTAAGTTGAGTGTGAAAAAAAAAAAAAAAAAGGTGAAACGGGCAGTCACAACCGCCCGTCACCCCAAAAAGAAAAAGTTTTAAACCTTTCCTCTCGAAGTATTTTTCTACATCACCACATTAACACCGTCCTGACTATCTTCGCTACACCTCTTTTTTTTCTACAACAAACGCATTCTATTTGCGTCTTATTTTTCATTGATTAACATTTTTTTTATTTAGGAGATATATGCAGTCTAGAATCAAGGCGCATTTTTTGCTCATTTAAGAATTCCAACCCCCCTCTCCTCTTTCAAATTGCAGAAAACATTTCATTATGAGAAGTTCAATCACAGACTGGCGCGATAAAGATATACCAACAATAAAGTTATCCAATTTTATTCTTGCCTATGAGCGACAACGACCTTACCGCAACCCCCTTAATTTCAAATTTCCTCCACTCAACCTCACGACTCTCAGGACCTCGGGGGGACGAGGAGCAATAAACTTTTATCGGTTTTGGCGCACTGAAATCCAAGCGAAAATTATGGCCCAATGCAATAACAAATATGTGTTTATACCATGGCCTGCTTATGTAGTAAAAGACATTGAGAAACATGTCTTTAGCAAAGTGGTAATACAGCTACGCAGCCGGGTCAACAATAGGACGGATCGCACTTTTAAGGACCTGCGGCAACCTGGCACCCACGCGCAAATTGTAAAGCGCCTCATTTATTTTTTAGAGAGCAAAACCCAGGAATATTTGGTCTCTTATTTGCTTAAAGATATTTCGTCGAAGTATACTTGGGATCCCTCGTCAGAAGATTATTCTTTAACGCTCAAGCGGCTTTGCGATACGCTTGAGACTATTTGTGCTGGAATCTGGGCGTCGCAGCACTATAAGGACGATGTGCTTGATTACTGCATCTTGCCCAGGCTCTACTGGCCCCTGAGGAAATGTGCTTCGTTCGGGGAAATCATAGAGTATCTGGATAGCAGGACATCTGAAGGAAGATGGATGGAAGACAACGAGCTGCAACTTGAACAACAAAAACGAGCCCAGATCGAGAAGAAGACGAAAGAAGATCAAATTTTAGAAAAGGCCAACAAAAAATTGCAGGAAGTTCAAAATCGTTGGCTGAAGTATGATGCTGCTCGTGACATGATGTTTGCATCTGATAAATTCAATGACTTTTTACAGTCATCAGACTACTATGATGATGAAGTTGAAAGCAAAAAGGTTTTGGAAAAAATTGCCGCTCTTAAGAGTGATGGGAAGAATAACGGAGACAAAAATGACGGCTATCCTGAATTTTGGATGATTCTAACGGTGGATCTGGTCTTGAGGTTAAAACTTTGTGTGAGACAAACCATTGGGGACACTTCTCTGATTAAGTCGTTTGATGACGATGATCAAGTTCACACTTCTGGATTGCCGTTAGTGCTGGACTATTTTGATGAAATTGTTGATGGCGATAAGATTGAGTTATCCAAGGCATGCAATGTTATTGACACAATCTTGGAAGAACTTCCGACTGAAAACAACGCCTCTGTTAGCAAAGACCGGCCTGAGCAAAATATAAAGGACAACCAGGGAGCCGGCACTGCAAGCACTAGTTATACTTCTAATAAGACTGGGGATAGTGACATCAACATTCCATTATCGGAACGGCTGCACCCCCTGCCCCTTGATACTAGAATTACAGCTTCACATTCTTCTTTATCTACACCACCACCGAATTCAACCAGTTCAAATACTTCGCACAAGCGCGCCGCAGACGAAATTGACAACAGCAAAAACGAAAAAAGGGACAAAGGTGATTCTGTCAAAATTATTAATACTAATAAGGCAAAGGCCGAACCACCGTCGCGGAGTGGCAGCGCTGGTGCTGCCAAGACCAATAACGGGAAAGTGAATGGCCGGATTGAACGTGACCAGAAGCCGCCGGCATCCTTATCAAAATCGGCGCCGAAGAAATCTTCTGAACCTGCAGCCCCTTCTAAACCTGTAGAACCTTTTAAACCCGCACCTACGTTACTGACTAAGGCTCCGCCAACGGGGCCTGCTTCAAACAAGCCGAAAGTCACTGTATCTACTCCTGCAATTGTACTGCCGACCAAGCCTCCACCAACGGGGCCTGCCTCAACCAGGTCGCCAGCCCACACGCCTGTGCCTGCAGTTACACTGCCGATCAGGGTTCCACCAACGGGGCCTGCCTCAACCAAGAAACCAGTCTCTGGATCCGCGCCTGCACGCGAACCAGAACCCGCTGCTCTCCGCTCCCCTAGCCCTCAGCCCGAGGAGGAAAACCGACTTGCCTTTGTCAATGACGATGATGACGACGAAGAAGAAGAAGAAGCCGATAATAAGCTTGATGATGTTTCAGATCTTGCTGCCTTTTCTAAATCTACCATCTCGGCCAATCTCCTGCCGAATTTTGTTGGTATTGCCTCGTCCACCGAAAGTTCTGGAAATACCACCGCCGCTGATAACAGTGGTGGTAAATGGTTTAACAATGATGATGACGATGATGATGATTCTTTCTTGTTGGAAACAATGCGCAGAAAAAGACCGCGTCTATTTTAAATATTTGGCGTGTAAAACCAACAGCAATAGTAATTTTTGCAGCGCGATTTGGTTTTTATAATCAACTAATACCATAGCTTTTTTTTTTTTTTTTGTTCTCGGTGTCCTGTGTTTGTTTTTTGTAATATAGGACCTTTATTTGTCACTAATACAAAAAATGAGACTGAAAACAAAAAGTAGAAAAAAAAACATTATAGAATCCTTAAATGTATGTATATAATGCACAATGTCTATTGAAACCGGTTGTATTTCTATTTTTTTTTTTTTTTATCGCTGCTACATGCTACAGACCTCGAGCACCCAGACTTTGCGCACATGCAATGTGACATCGCCGTAGCCATCGACGTCTTCGACTGTGAACTTGGACCACCAGCAGCGGCGTGCCGGCTTGCTGCGGAATCCTTCAAAATCCGTGGCCGCAACAAGCGGTAGGAATGCGACGCTCTTTGCATCGTCATCGTCCTCAGAATCTTCTTCTTCCTCAGCATCAGCGTAGTTGGAGTCCCGAATGTCGTCATGGTTATAGTTGGTTGCTGTATCATTCTCGTGAGAATTGTGAATATTGGTATTGTTATTGTTATTTTCATTGTCGCTTTCATCCTTTTGAGTATCCTTCGTGGGTGAGTCGTCGCCATCGGCCAGTAATGTGGCGGTTTCCTGCGCTTTTGTGTCAAATCTGCTCGTGCTCCCGCTTATGCTACCTGAAATATTATTAATTGTCACTGTGCTTTTGAAATCGTTTGAGACGGGCTGGCCTGCTGGTCCTACTGTAGCGGCTTCTGTTTCTGAGACTGTTGTTGCTGTTTCGGCAGCGGCATCTGATGTGGCGAGATTCAGACTGCTTGTAGAGCCAGTACTCATTCCGGCGGGTCCCTTGCTACGACAGCCACTGTCCTCGTCACCACTTTCTTCCAGCCTCATTAGCAACAAACTGCTAATCATTGTCCGGCCCGGTTCTATCTCGCGGAACCCCCAGACAGTGTTGGCGCCTACACCATTGCGCATAAATACTGCGCGCACCCGCGCGTCTTCGAGCACCGCAGATGCCGGCACCGATGCCATGGCTTCCTTATCATCGTCGCAGTCGCGGAACCCGCTAAAGATGCCATCAGTTTGTAAAAGTAACAGGCCACATTCATGCTTTATATAGTTGAGTGTCTCGGGCGGCAGGTTGGGCCGAGTGGGAATGCAGTAGTATTCAAGCTCCTCGCGTAATAGGAGCACTGAAGGCGGTAGCGGCAGAGAGGGTGGTACCGTTTGGGCAAATGCCCTTACAGCTGCTGCTGGCGATGTGCTTGGGGATGATGATGCAGCTGTCGCCGCTGCCGCTGCGGCGTCGCGGTAAAACTTGAGGATATGGCGCAGGCATGCAGGTGAGTAGTCGACAACCATTGGCGGGTCAGCGCCAATATCCGGTGTGTTGGCAGCGGCTCCAGCGCCAGTCTCCGCGCTTGTGTTATAGTGTTCGTGAGCACCATAGTCAGCCTCGTCGTCCTCAGGCATAACAATGCTATTTGAGAGCCCTATGATGATGCTGTCCGGCAGCTGGGCAAGCTCCCTCTTGGTGATTTCAATTTCCTCACCGCGTAGCGATAGGATCGTCGTTTCATTACCATCATCGTAGTCATCGTCGCCGGTGCTGCTGCCATGTCGGCTACCAGGGAAGTTGTTGAGAAAGGGATATAGATAGCCATCGCGGGGGTCGGATTCGTAGGCCTGGTAGATGAACCCCTCGCCATCACCATCGGATTCGGAATCAGTGTAGGTAGCGCCGGCGTTTTGGGTGCCCACGGCCGTGGCATAATAGGTCGTGACGGTCATTAAATGTGGCAGCCACCAACAGCTTATGTTTTAAATTGTGGGTATTATTTTTCCCTGGTGGGTGGGGAGGTAGAGAAGAAAGGAATGGTGAAAAAATGGTGCAGAATCGCTGAGCAAGTTGGAAGATAAAAAGATGATGTTATTGTTTGTTTTGTTTTTGTTTGTTTGTTGTTTCGTTGTTTGGAAAAATTTATGGGATGGGTTCGGTTACATGCATACACGTACACACAGGCCGTTAGGAATGAGATTAATAGAGCATTACAATGGGTCTATGAAAAAATCGTCACAAGAGATAAGACCTTGATGCGAACTTAATTGGCAAAACAGCGAAAACAAGATGAATGAAAGAATAGATGAAACGGAATTCAAATAACGTAGATGAAAGATATATAAACGACGTGAGGGCCAATTCTTTTTTCATTGCCTCTGGGCCTGTATGTTGAGGAACCTGTAAAGAGTCTTAGTATTATCGCTGTTTTCCACACTCGCCATTGCAGTTTGTATTACAACCCCTATTTGCATATTGTTTGGCTTTTTTGTAACATACATTGCTTACCGACCTCCCTAGCAGCAGCAAACAGCAGCAGATACTCATACTCAGTAGACTCTCACTATGCAAGTATTACATACGCACAGTTGTACTGGGTAAGGACACTTCATTTATAGAACCAGACCTGTCGGCACTGGTGCAGATGGGTGTCTGTGGATGAAAAAGGGCACCTTGCCGTTTTCGCTTCCAAGCTGTCAGTGAGATACAATTGCTGAGATGCAAGGTGTAAAATACCTGTCGAAAAACTGTTGACAGGGGCAGGGGCAATAAGTAAAAAAAAAAAAAAAAAAAAAAAAAAAAAAAGAATCATTGTGCACGGTTAAGACTAAGTGATTAGAATAGATGACTTGATTTGTGATTAAGAATATATCATCTAAAGAAGAGCCAACAATTTTAGTGCCTTAAATTTGGCAAAATAAAACCAGATTGAAAATTTTAATTAGCATTTAATACGGGGTATTTTTTTTTTTGAATCACACACGTATCAGGTAGAAAGTAAACTGGGATGTACTGAAAAGGTAGAGTCGCTGGCCAAAATCCAGCTTGGTACTATACTACACGGTGATTGTAAATAATCTGGACAAGCTTCTGTAACATATTACATTTTAGACCCTTCACAGAGTGTAGGTATCAAATAGCTCTAGATGCATACAATTGTCAGATAAAGCGCAATGATAACCTCGATCGACTTATTAGGTTATCTGACTACTAACTATCGTGAGCATTTAACGGGCACTGAAAACAGCAGCAATCACGCTTGCGCCTCACAACTAGTGAAAAGAAAATTCAGGAGAAAATCTTTTATGAGTCCTTTTTTTTTATGTTAATTTCATCAATTCTGGAATCACATCTAGGCTTCCAGCCAAGCGGGTTTCGGACCCATAAATATCTATCAATTTCTTCTAAAAGGCAAACTCCCACTGGACTAGATCCTACAAAGTTGTTAGCTTTAAGCTAGTTACCAACGGTTTTGCTTGATGGTCAATACAGATTGCTTTTTTGTGGGGTTTTTCTTAATGATATAAAATCAAGGTGTTTTTCCAATTAACCGATATTCCATCCATCTGCCAATATATATAACCAAACCTGACTTAATCTTCTTTCACCAACTTAAGTTTCATTTCACTTGTATAATAAGAAAAAGATAGAGAACTGGCCCTATCCTTTTTTTTTTCCAAAGGAAAAAGCTTACTTTGAATACAGAGAAATACGCGCTCCATACATGTTTTTAAGGGGTTATGATGCTGTCTTTCTATTTCCTTCGGCAAGTGGGGTAGTGCTACCTGATTTCTCGAACTTTTTCTAGAATTTTTCAAGCTTTTTAGCATGATCTCACCTCCCCATTATTCCTCACCGAGGAGGGTTTGCAGCTAATGGGATGGTTTTAAGCCTCCCTAGTTCTCGCGCCTTATGCGGGCAGGCCCGCTACTTATGGTCCCCAATCCAGGTCAGTCAGATGATTTTTTCTTATAATACAAAATTACCATAAGAATTCAATGAAACAAACAATATTGCTATCGCGACTCCTACCACTGCTAAAAGTACAGATACCAGAGTAGTTTTCAGAGGCAACTAGGCAATTAAGTGGCATCTCAAAATCTCGTACTGACTACTTATTAAGCATTATCAATCTTTCTCGACCATATAAACCTCTGGAGCTTTCCCCGTATCTATCTCTGTAGACAGAACTATGAGCAAGCATTGTGTTTCACTAGTATGCTTACAATTCTACGACTGGCATGATTTAACTTCCTTTTGACCTGAATGCGCCATTAATGATGCCTTTCGTGATGAA
Organism: Geotrichum phurueaensis; assembly: GCA_030558065.1. NCBI lineage: Eukaryota > Fungi > Ascomycota > Dipodascomycetes > Dipodascales > Dipodascaceae > Geotrichum > Geotrichum phurueaensis. The sequence continues at coordinate 7,893 of JAJMRT010000560.1, forward strand.
ATAATGCAGCATAGCTTAGTTATAGCAGAGATCATGTATTTATGAATAACTGAAATACAAAAAAAATTGAAACAATAAAGGAGAAGGTACTTGTAGGATATACTGCTGTCAACAACAATAACAAAGTACGGCGTGAACGTAAAAAAAAAAAAATGCATACAGGGGCAAATTAGAAAAGCATTTTAAAAGGCTTATGTCATTAAAACATGCCCTAGCCCTGATTTTATTTTTGTGGTGAATTTTCTACACTTTACACAGTATATACAAATAAGGTTGTTACTATGTGTGGAATGTGGTCACCAAAAAGTAGAAACACGCACATAAACAACAACAATAATAATAATTACCATGATGATGATGATTTCTTTGATTCCAGACTTTTAGGGATTTTTTTTTTTATTCCTTCTCTTCCTCTTCTTCATTTTTTTTTCATTTCACCGTTCTCTTAACACCTTTCCACATTTTTTTTCATTTTACTTTTTATCATACCCTACCTCTAGGCCTATTCTAGAGCTATCTCTGCTCTCGCTTAGCATTTTCTTTGCCTCGTGTCAATTAAACGCTGCTCCTTGCAATTGCACTTCGTAGCACCACCCCCCATTGCATTCTCCAAATTCAAGCAAAAATCTCTCAGGCACCAACTTATTTTTGCTATTTGAACAGTATGATCTCCTAGTAAATCAATAGTAGCTCTACATTTGCAAAAAATCGCTAACACATTTCCCCCCTTGTAGTTTCCACGCTGATTCTTTCCTCCCCCGCTAGCATACTTTATGTCCAATCGAACGGTACCTCGTAGAGCTGTCTCTACGAATCTCAGCCAATTTCAAACTGGCTTGAATACAAATGTGGACAAAGATGCTTTATTCTCATATGTTTTAAAGCTGGCAATTCTGCACTATCGCACAGAAGCACGATTCAGAGTATCGGAAACGCCACAAACTATACAGGTCCCTCATTCTCCAGGCCATTCTCGTCGCAGTTCTTACGGCGGTGTTTTGAGCTCGGTTCCGACATCTATGTCTAGCTCCTCGCTTGATAAAATGAAAAACTCCAAAAGTAAGCTGCCAAAAAACATTGTTAGCATGATCACCTCTCGCTTGGAACTACAGATTACACGGCCGAATTCAAAGTACAGTCCAGACGATGTTTCAAAAAGAATTTTTGGCCGGTTTTATACATCTTTTCGCGGTCAGGCCGCAGAAACCATCAACATGTCTCGAAGTCCGTTTGAGCTACTCATGCTTTTTTTGAAAGAGGCCAACAAGGAGCTTCAGATCTACTATTCCACCACCAACGAGTCCAATCCCAACAACCCTGGTATTTATGCAGCTCGATTTAATCAGTTTCTAATTGATCTTTTAGTAGAAAAGGGATATTCTTCTTCTCATGCTTCTCTAATTAGCGAGTTGGAAGGTTTCAAGACTTCTTTTTCCAAGGGAGAAACACTGGCCCCTTCTATGCCGTTTTCAAATGGCCACAATCATCGTAATTCGATTTCCAGCTCGCTTAATATTGACACTACTATTAAGCCAAGCTTCAAGTTATCTGATATGGGTATTGCTACTTTCCTTACCCGTTTGTTTGGGTTTTCTCCAGACTATGTTCAGCAAATGATCAACCAGCTGTCCGCTCAAGCAACTGAACAGGCTGCGGTGGCAGAATTGAAGTTTTTCCAAGAGGATCTGCGACTCAATAACCGCCATCCCACATACCAGCGGCTTGACTTTTCATCAGATAGTTCATTCGATGTATGGAGGACCACAGAACTTGCCCAGATTGATCATCAAATCAATTTTTTTGTTAAATTTAAATCATCTCTCAGTTCAACCCCTGTTTTGCGGGGCGAACTAAATCTATACACACCACCAGACACAAAATCCTTTTATCATTTGTTGTTAAAACTTTGTCTTAGAAATGACTCGCATAATGATTCAAATTTGATTTTATCAAAAGACTCGTCTGAACTTCTCAACAAGGTCGGCAACGCTTGGAGAATAACGCACATCACTCGATCGCTTTTGCTGTTGAACGTTTCGTCAGATTTTTATCAACGGGGGCTGTTCTCAATGCAAAAGATGTCTGAGGAGGTATTCCAGCTAGCTACACATCAAATCACTGAGCATACCAAAGGGGATTTTGACATAAATAGATGGCTAACGTGCGATAAAACACTATCGTACTTAACAATGAGGGACATTTACACATATACTGTCAACCAGATTATTGGAAAACTAGACGCTATATTTTCTACTCCACCACCCAAGATCAACCCTTTGATTAGGTTTCTGGGTCAGGCTGTTCTTGACTTTGTCGACTTTGAAGGATGCCCGGAGTTGAATCCGACGCCTGAACAATTTGAGGAAATGACTCAAAAAATCAAAGAGGTGGCCGAAGATAAGTATCAAGATTTGGTATCAGAGATCCCGCGCGGTCATACATTTTCTTACGAACACGTTCTTCATGTGGCTAATGTTTTACTGGATCGTGCCAGGCTTATTCAAAAACGAAACAAAATGCCCTTGTTCGGTAAGGTCGATGTTGCCATAATTGTTATTTCTTCCAATTTCCGGTCTTTTTCAGAGGATTCCAATTTAATGGTTCAGTACATTATTCAGACTTTACAAGCTCGTGACGAAACCCTTCCATTAAAGAGCGTTACAGAATTATACAACACATTGGTAGAAGCCAGGTACATTTACAATCAAGTAATTACTGACAAGGCATTTTCTTTTGACATTGAGGCACGGCTAGAACCTCTTGTTATGAAGCAGATTGAAATTGCTTCCAATGTTCCTTCTACTTGGATTGAAAACATGGTTACTAGCGATCAGTTTCTGCTTTCTGCAACAGCTAGAGAGGACGAAGACGCAAGTCGTATCAGTCCTTCGGTTACTGATGCTTTTACTTCTTTTAATCAAACTATCAGCACCGTGCGCGATCTTGGCTGGGAAAATCAAATTCACGTTGCCCTTTTTTACACTCAGTTGATGAAGGTGAGTTTTTTTTGTTTTTTTTTAAAAAAAAAAAAAACTACTTTTATATTATTTTATGTTACTAACTTTTTATAGGGCATATCGAATGCAATTGTGCAATACTCTGATATGGTTTATGCATTGTTTCAAAAAGATCTGGCTCAGGAAGACGACCAGCGATCTCCAGTTTACCGATCTCGTCATGAAAAATGGTTTAACGCTGCCATGAATGCCGTCAATGGTGGTGTTGACTTTAAGCCTTACAATTTCTTAGAGACTACTTGTGTAAAGTTGAACGATATCGAAAGAGCGCAGATTGAGCTTGACAAGATTGAGTCTGTAGTTGACTCTGAACAGCAGCATTCGTACCTGGCTCGGGTTATTCGCACGTCTACCAAGCCAAAGTCATTTTTCTTCACGATAAAGATTGTTGAGTCTACAGATTTGAGGGCCTGTGACTCCAACGGTTTAAGTGATCCTTATGTTACCCTGGTCCTTGACGCGAGAAAGAAGCAGATTGGCCGCACTCGGACCATTTATGAAGATCTCAACCCGGTCTGGAATGAAACTTTTGAGTTCACCCTTGGTGAGGCCAGTAGTTTGTGGCTCACGGTTTGGGATGAGAACTCAATTACTGATCATAGTGTTTGTGGACGTGCACTAGTTCCTTTAGACCCTAAAGCTTTCCAGGATTTCATCACTAAGGAGGAATGGATTGATCTAAAGCCACAGGGCCAGCTCCGCATTATGATCACCATGGAAAGTGAGCGCGATGACATTCGGTTTTATTTTGGTAAAAGTTTACGAACACTCATGCGAACTGAGTCGGAGATGATTCGCACTATTGTCAACAAGTTTTCGGCTTTTATCAACTATTCCATCTCTGCTAAAAACCTCAAATCCACGACAAATGCAAATTTAGGAAAAGTGATGTCAAGTTGGCTGTCCAAGGCCAATAAACCCGGCGATAGAGATGTAACGGAACCACTGAACCCTCTTTTTGACTATCTTAATAACAATTTTGCCACTCTGCATCTCTACCTTACGCCATCTATGAAGACCAAGGTTATGACCAAAACGTGGGAAGTGATTTTAGACGCGTTGGAGCTTTTGTTGTTGCCGCCGCTTTCGGGTAAGCAGTGTTACCAGACCCCCCTGACCAATCGTGAAAAAGATGATCTCTCAATCTGGGTTGACACTTTTGTCAAATTTTTCAACCATGATGGCAACGGTATCCCTATGGAAATCCTTAAGGGCAAGCAGTACCAAGAGTTTTTTGCGGGTTTATCAAACTACTATGACCGCGAAACTGACGAGCTTATCCGGGAATGTGAAAATGAAGCTTCCAAAAGCTTTAAAAAATTGCAACAACGCAATTATGTTTCCGTGCACGAGCAATTGCGGCGGTCAAATACCGTCATGGCCCACCGTAACCGCCGTGCTTTGCAACAGGAAAAGGAAAAATTGCAAGACGCCGAGCGCGAATCGCCTGGATTGGAGGATATCATTTTGCGCATTTTGCGCCTTAAAGGTATGCACCATTATGTCGCCAAGCGGCTTGAGCAGCGTGCCAAGTTGTCAAGATCGTTGGCAGCAGAGGCGTTTTTGCGGCGGTGATGTATTATATTCAATATATATACGCACATTTTAATCATTAATCATATGTATATTTTTACTACTGCTATTGAATTGTTTATAGTAAACTTAATCTACACTCTTGACATCATTCTTTCATGTTTTTATTAGTTATAGTTTCGTTACACAGTAGACCATGAGGACTACAAAAAATAATAAATCATCGTGGTTTTTTTAAGCCTTGGCATCGACGCCAGCAATGTAGACAAGAAGATCAACCACACGGGCCGAGTAGCCGTACTCGTTATCATACCAAGCAATAAGCTTGACAAAGTTTTCATTCAACAAAATACCAGCCGAGGCATCAAAAATGGTGGAATGCGAGTCACCAATAAAATCAGTCGAGACTACCGAGTCCTCAGTGTAGCCAAGAACGCCCTTGAGGGGACCGTCGGCTGCAGCCTTGACAACGCGCTTAATCTCGTCGTAGGAAGCGCCCTTTTCCAAGCGCACTGTCAAATCAACGACGGAAACGTCAACGGTGGGAACCCGCAGCGCCAGGCCTGTGAGCTTGCCCTTGAGCGCGGGGATGACCTTGGCCACGGCCTTGGCGGCGCCCGTGGACGAGGGGATAATGTTGCCCGAGGCGGTACGGCCACCACGCCAGTCCTTGTGCGAGGGGCCATCGACAGTCTTTTGTGTGGCGGTGATGGAATGCACCGTAGTCATGAGACCTTCCTTAATGCCAAATGTGTCATTGATAACCTTGGCCAGGGGGGCTAGACAGTTGGTGGTGCAAGAAGCGTTGGAAATAACCTTGAGGTCGGGGGTGTAGTCAGACTCATTGACACCAACAACAAACATGGGAGCGTCGGCCGAGGGCGCCGAAATAACAACCTTCTTAGCACCGCCCTTGAGGTGGGCCGAGGCCGCCTCAATTGTCTTAAAGACACCGGTGGACTCGACAATGTACTCAGCGCCGACCGAGCTCCAGGCAATGGCGGCGGGGTCTTTTTCACAAAAGACTTTAATGTGCTTGCCATCAATGACCAAAGCGCCTTCAGCGGCTGAGACCTCGCCTTTGTAGCGGCCGTGGGTTGAGTCGTAAGCAAACATGTAAGCAGCATAGTCAGGACCAATAAAAGGGTCATTCACAGCAACGACTTCAACATTGGGGTTCTTGAGCGCGTTACGCAGAACAATACGGCCAATACGGCCAAATCCGTTGATACCAACCTTGATAACAGCCATGATGATGATGATATGTAGTTGAATGTAATTAAAGCGTAGAGGGTTAGGAAAAAAATGTAGTGGTTAAGGTAGAGTCTGGACTCTTTATGATGATGATGATGATATTGATATATTATACAAGTCAGAAAATTAGGAGGACTATGTCATCTCTTTTATAGTCCAGCGTGATTATTTTTATTGAGTTAACATATCATGATGAAGAGAACAAAAAAAAAAAAAAAAAAAAAAAAAAAAAAAAAAAAAAAAAAAAAAAAAAAAAAAAAAAAAAAAAAAAAAAAAAAAAAAAAA
>JAJMRT010000561.1:0-13955 GCA_030558065.1 Geotrichum phurueaensis
ACCAAAAAGGGCATTGAAGCGGTGGTCAAGTTTCTGGATTCGTCACCGCACTTACTCAATTGATGGTCAGCTTAACAGCATAGCCTGCCAAGGTTTTACTGACGTGCCCTCCCACTCATTCTAACGCACTGTTGTGACGATCACGTCGGGTTTCCCTTGACACACGGACTAAGTTCGTGGAAAATTCGGTGCCATCGGAGTGTATGAAATAGATAGTGAATAGCGCATCCCTCGCTAGAAGGGTATTTTTGTTGTATTAATGTCTTCTGTGTATAATTTTTAAATAGTTATAAGGACAATAAACTGATTATATATAAGACCAACCTAGAACTTGATGAGTCAGCCCTGCTGAACGGCAACAGTCTTGAGCTTGGAAATGAGAGTGGCCAAATTGGGGGTCGAAAGGGTCAAAGCCAATCTCAATGAACCGGTCGTACTTAGTACCCTCTTCAACGGAGAAGAGACTTAATCCAGTCGGAGAACCGCAAGTAGCGCTGCATTCATGTAAATAAATATATATAAAGATACTTGATTAATCGTTAATCATTTTTTTAGTAATATTTCAGCTTGTTATGTGATTGGTAAGGAAAAGTGGGATCATTGAAGCAAGAAAAGAAGGACCAGGCCCTAAATGGCAAGTGTTTCTTTTTATGCTCTAATTATATATATTTATAAAAGTAATCAATTTATTGTTCTTATAGCTATTTCAAAAAAATATATATACAGAAGACATTAATACAACAAAAATAACCTTTTAACAGTGAATGCGCTATTTGCTATATTTTTCATTTACTTTGATGGCACCGAATTTTCTACGTACTTAGTATGTATGTTAGATATTCGATAAACAGATAGATAGATAGATAATCAGTTTATTGTCATTACATCAAATAGGTGTAAATAAATTTGCAAACAAATTGACATACAAAAAGTGTTTTTTTTTTAAAAAAACCATTTGTCTATACGAGACTTGAAATGTAGCGGTGTCTACGTATTTTAAGCTTAAGTGTTTGATGGTGTCGAATTCTCCATGAATAATTTAAAGTGCTAAGGGAAACCTGAGATACATAACACCCAGTAGATTAGCATCACAACTCCTCTAGCTATTTTTTTTTTTAATTTCAATCTCCAGTTACAATTTTTCTTAGTCTACTCTAGGTTTTGTATTATCTGTTTTTTTTTCTGGCACCATCAATGACAACACTTTTTTTTTTTTTTTTTTTTTTTCATTCTACTTGTGACCCAAAGCACCTGTGAGTATAAAAAAAACTAAAAAAAAAAACTATCACATTCACAATGAGTATTGGAAAATCCTGCTACAAAACATTTCCATACACCAGAATGTAATCAAGTAAATAAATATATTAATGGCAAAAGATGGCAAAATTCTTTTTTATTTTTACTTGCCATTTTATGTTCTAAAATAGTTTCTCTACTAAGCCAATCCAAAGTCACACACTCTCATACATTCATATTTACTATCCACGTTTGAAAAAAAAAAAAAAGATATAATGAGTAGCTCACAGCAAAGCCTTTACCCTGAGTACTCGTGGCAATCAACCCCGCAGGAGCGCCACTATCAGTCTTCCCGGCGGAGCCGAAGCAGCCGCAAGGCGCTGCGCTTGCCGTATTCCCAGGCTGTACCCGGTGGAGGCGAGGTTGCCTCATTCCAGTCTACTCAAAGTAGCAGGAGTAGCAGGAGCTCCAGCAACATTGATCTAAGCAGCTGGGATTACTATTTCCGCAAATCCAGAAATGAGGAATCGCCAATTCAGGCGTACAAGATGCGACAAAGCCAGCGGCGGCGCTTGCGAAAAGCGTCCGCAGCGGCAGCAGCAAGATTGGCGGAATCTACGCCGCGCGAAGATTTGCCCCGGCGCAATATTAAAATGGTTGACACTGCCACGCTCAGTTCTGAGCTCTCCGCTGCTGTAGCCGAGCCTGAACAACAACAACAAGAGGCGCGCCCAACGGCTGAGGAAGTTTCAGCAACGCTGTTGGGCTTTCCCCTGTGCACCTGGTGTTTGATGCCACAGACTCGGTGGCCTACTCCCCAGGTCGCCACGGCTGACGCCGCTGCTGTCTTCTTGCCCGGGGACCACCAATGGCAGTCCGAGCTGCACCCTAGAGTTGACCGGACTGGATTTTCCAATGCATCAAGGCTAGGCTACCAAATGGTCCTCACTCCAGCACCGTCGTCATTATCAGCGACAATCGCGCGCCTCACGGCCGAGAACCGTATGCTTCGCATGCGTGTGGAGACTCTCGAGGCCTGCACCACCTTTATCTATGATTTGCTGACACGCGTCGCCAATCCTCCAGTCTAGTAACCCGGACCACCATCATGATCCCCAAAAAGAACAATGCACATTGTTTAAACAAGTGAATATTATGATGCCAATTTTTCAAAAAAATGAAAAAAAAAAAAAAAAAATAGTACAGGTGATATAAACAAATAAATGATGTTACCTTTTTTCCAAAAAAAAAAAAAAAAAACCCCATAAAACTGGCCATTGATTCTGTACGTTTATAGGTGGTGACAGCGAGAGCCAAGCTTACGTTGGTCTTGCGCGCATCTGTTCGTCTCGCCGCCGTTGGCGCTTGAACCACTCCGGCAGGTACTCCTCTTGCGGCAAGACGACCGTGACGAGATTGCTGTCATCCTGGGGCAGTCGTCGCACCGCCAAATCATCGTCATAGTCATCGTCGTCGTCTCCGTCTTGCTCTTTCTGTTGCGGCTCAGTCGCTTGCGATATCACAGGGCCCTTCTGCTGCCCTGGCGTCGGTTCAGCCGGTTTGAGACTCTTTTTATCCGCACCAAAGCGCACTTGCATCAGCTCAAGCGAGAGCTCAATCAAATAATGCGGTTTCTCGCCCGAAAACGCGCGGTACTCTGAGAGCACCGAGGCAAAGGACCAATTCTGCGCGCGCCGCAGAGCACCAATAAACGCCTGTGTCGAGTCCCACACTAAGACGGGGTAGTTACGCTCATCCAAGATAAACGCAAACGTGTCCATGAGTAAATCCTTGCTAAAAAAGAGAAGCGATGATGATGAGGATGATGGGTGATGCTGCCATGGCCGCAGCCCCAGGTGGTGTAGCGCAATAGACCGCTCACTGCAATGACGCAGAATTGTCTTAGGTGGTCGGTCGGGGTTCAAAACAATGATGGACTTGAGCCCAAGCGTGTCGAGAAATGCAAAATGAAGCGGCGTGAGCAAGGAGCATCTGTCTAAAGTATGAACCGCAGTGTTAGCTACAGTGTGGTTTGGAGGGGAAGAAAAAAAACAACAACCTAAGACAGAATTTATATGTACTTACAAATCCCGTCTTCAACGGTTCCATAGCCTTCGGGTGGTGTCAGCATGGCTGGAATAGAGTGTCGATGGTTTTGAGAATTGGTTCTTTGAATGAAGTCGTGGGACCTGGAGAACCGCCAGACAGCGAGCAAGACATTTGGGCATTGCTTGAAAAAAAAAAAAAAAAAACTCTGCCCAAAAATTTTCCGTTGTAAAAGCTCTGGACATATATGCAAACACACAAACACGAACACTAAGGCGCCCTTCTTGCGAAATCTACGTTGATAAAGATGTTTAGACCCGCGTTCCCGCCCCGAATATGCGGCGGCAGCAGCAGCAAGCACAGCATCTGCCGGCGGAACAATTCATTCTTTGCCCTCTCCAACAAGTGGCTCAACCTCTATCGGCAGCAGCAGACACAGCAGGCGGAGGCGCCGGCGCGGAGCAGGATCCCGGTCTCCACACTTGAATACTACACTGATAAGTCCCGGCGGACGCAAACTGTTGCTCCCGGTAGCATAGATCGCGCGCTGTTTAAGTCGCTGCTGCTCGCGTCCCCCTCGCTCACCGCCGCCAGCAACGAGAGCACTATCAGCACCACAAGCGCCGACGCGGCCCCCGGCATTGGTGATTTGATTGAGTTTTGGGACCCGCAGACGCAGGGTGTGGCACTTGGTGTTGTTGTCGAGAGTGACCTCAAGCACGAAGTATTGCAGGCGTTGACCCTTGACGGCATTCGCGTGCGCCTTAAGCCAGACCAGATCACGCTGCATCTTGCGCGCGTTGTGGCCCCGGCGCTCCTAGCGGGGGACTCTGAGCACAGCGTCGCCATGATTGAGATGCACACTCTGGCTTTGCTACGGCTGATTGCCGGTACGAGCTACGATTTGATGCGCAACAAGCTGGCCGACGCGCTGCTTGCTGTGCACTCGCAGACGCCGGCGACCACGCCGCAGCCCGTGGCTCGCATCGCGGCGCGTGCGCTTATCATTGCACGCGTGCGCAACTGGTCTACTACCCCGCTGACTCAGGTTGCTGCTCTCCTGGGCACGCATATCTGGTTAGCTAACAACCCAATTTACTTCTGGAATTTTAGCAACGCAAGCGGTAGTGGCCACGGCGGTGCTGTGAGTGTTAACGGTCATAGTAAGACGTACTGGGTTCCCTACGAGAGCACTCTGGCTGAGGAGTCGCAGTATATTGTTGCCGAGCTCGGCACGCAGGACGTTGTGGCATTTGGCGAGTATCTGCATGCGCGCCGCACGGCCAGCCAGCTGCATCCTATCGACGTCGACGACGAGGAGTACTTTGAATCTCTTGTCGCCTTCTTGAAGCGCTACATTGTATACCCACACGATCAATATTCCAATCTTGTGGCGACAGTTCTATCACACGCGTACCCTTCAGCTCCGGAGATCAAAGCTGATCCAGAGCACGTTCACAAGCTGCTTATAGAATGTGGGCTCACGGACTCTGAGAACCCATTACTTGACTCGGGACTTGTTCTTTCCTATGAGAAGGAGACAGGCAAGGTTACTGACAAGTTTCGCGCATCAGAGGGCAGCGTTGTTAACCTTGATCTTGTCCCCTACTCTGCGACCGACAAGACCCACGAAGAATTTGACAAGAAAAACCTCACGACATATGTTTTAACCTCTTCTTCGTCGCGGCTCCCCTGCATTGGACTCTCACTCGACAAGAGCGATATGAAGCTTTGGGAGTTGCACATTCATGTGCCAAATGCCAGTGCCGTCTATGAGCCAAACTCGCGGCTGCTTAAGCTGGCGTTGCGCCGCTTGCGGACTGTGCACTTGCCAGAGGGTGACCGCACGCTTTTTCAACAACCGGAAACACTGCACCGAGTCGCACGGTTTTTTGGCGCCGACGAGATTGAAAATAAAAAGCGTGGGACCAAGTGCGTCACGTTCAGCGTCAAGTTCAACCCATGGAAGTTGGCCGGCTGGGGTGTCCGCGACGTCAGCGTGTCGCTGAATATTGTGCGGCAAGTTACGGTTCTGCCAGTCGAGGAGCTGGAACCACATTTGGGCTGGAGTAGGTATAATGGCTCGCTCGCATGGCAAGACGAAGATAACCTCAACACCATTCTACAAAAGCACCTAGAACCTGTCAATTCGATCGAGCTCGGCGGCGACTTAACCTCCGAAGACACCGGTTTGCCTCACAACTTGGAGAATGACTTGGACATTGGCAGCCAAGAGACTGCAATGGGCATTCCTAACGACCACTCATTTTCAGCTGTGAACTCGGACGAGGCGCTGGGACACAATCAACGTGCCCTGAAACGACGACTTTCAATCTTTTCCGACAGCATGACGCGCAAGGACCGCAACAATATGGCGGCTATTCAAGAGATACTTCTCAGCAACTTTTGGAAACGGCTTGACGCAGGCGCGCTGTATGTAGAGGATACTGAGCGCGACTACCGATTGCCTGTGGATGTGAAGGCCAGTTCAGATACCGGCCGCGTCGAGCTAGGTCATCGCGTGCCTATTGTTACGCGACTTGTCACGGAGGCCGAGATTATGGCTGGCGAGATTGCGGCGCTCTTTGGCTCAAAACACAATCTACCCCTGTTTTACTCCAAACAAGTGTTGACGCCGGCTGGGGGGATTAATAACGGAGCTCTCGAGTCCATTGGTGACAAACGCAGCCTCGATGGCACACTCAATGGCGTGGGCGCATATATGGCTGACCGGGCGCTGATGGACCACTCTGAAACGGTGACTGAGCCGAGGTATCCGCATTTTGGGCTTGGCATCGGCGCCGGATATCTTGGCGTTGCGCGGCCGCTTGACGATGTGCGACAGTTAATTTCTCAGTATCAGCTGACCACGTTCCTGGCAACAGCCAACTCTTCCATGAACCTCCTACCGACGACCAAGAAGTGGCCTTTGTTAAGTAGTGAGCAACTACAAGCTTTCTACGTACAGAACCGAGTGGACGAGCGTCAGGAACTACTTGAATATTTTGAAAAATCGTCAGCACGCTATTGGACGCTGCGCTGGCTTGAGTCCGAGCTTGAGCGCAGCTCGGGCTACTTTGTTTTCAAGTGCGTGGTGGTGAGCCCCACGGCCCAGTACCCCGACCTGGCCAAAGGCTATTGTCTTGAGCTCAACATGGAGGTTGACATCATGCTAACTCGACGCACACCCACGGTTAGCATGGGTGATCGCCTCATGTGTACAGGAATCCTTCGGCTTGTGCCCACCACGGGAGAGCTTGTACTCGGCAACTAAATGGGAACCTAGCATTTTTGTGTAAATAGTAAATTATTATCAAAAAAAAAAAAAAAAAAAAGAAACCTGTATAAATAGTAATGACATATGAATGAAGCATTTTTTTTTTTGTTTGGTTTCTGGCCGTGGCCATGATCTGATCTAAGTAATGGGAATGATATTGCGTGTTTGCGCTTCACAAGCGTGACCTATGGGCCGGGTTAGTTAGGCAAGCAGATCCGCTTTTTTCTTCTTTTTGGGCTTCGCCACGGTTTTGCGATACTCTCGCCAGTTGCCCACGCGGGTATCGCGCGAGTCCTCCCACGCTTTATCGGCCTCACGTTTTTTACGCTTCTCTTCCACTTGCTCTTCTAATTTTCGCTTTTGTCGGCCCTCTTCCTCCATCCTAGCCTTTTCAATACGGCGTTTACGCAGCTCGGTTTCGACCAACACTTCTCGCGTTTTATCTCGCCAGTCACGTAAAAAGGCCGCGCTTTTAAGTCGTTCGTCGCTTAGCCCCCATTTGCGTTCGCGGATGAGCAGCCGCCGCGCGTCGGTAAAGGCTTGGTCAAGATGCTCACGGCGCTTGTCGTCAAGCAGTGTATCTTGAGCCTTTTTGAGCCGGTCAAAGGCATCGGGTGCCTGCGGGTTGGGTGTACGGTCCGGGTGGATCAAAAGAGACTTTTTGCGGTACTGTGCCTTGATATCGGCAGGTGTGCAGCCTGGCTGCAGCGCCAGGACCGAGTACGCGTCGGGGGGAAATTCGGCGAGAATCCTCGCTACCTCTTCGTCTTGTGCGTGCTTGCTAGATTCTTTTTTGAGGATTGAATCAATGTCGGACATTTCTTAAACTGGCGCTGACGGTGATATATATTGGGTAAGAAAAGGAAGACGTAATGGTTTCTGGTTGTGGTCTAAAAGCCTTACCATGGCGGGGTGAAAACTGATCTCATTGCCTGCTGGGAGTTTTCATCGAGCAATATCCTAAGTCACAAGTACCACTTTTTTTTTTTCCTTCTATTGTCAAAAAAGTGAGTACACCTACACTCAACTATCGCTATCAGATCATCAACATCAGAGCATTAGCCATGTCTACCACGTCGTCATTACCGCCTACCGAGACGTAAGTAATTTTTATTTTTGTATTATCACTTTCATTTGCTAACAAGAGCTTTTAGGGTCTACGTCCGGAATCTTAATGAAAAAATCAAAATCCCAGAGCTCAAGACCAAGCTGCGTGAAGAGTTCAGTCCCTTTGGCGAGGTGATTGACGTGATTGCACACAAAAGTCTGCGGATGCGGGGGCAGGCGTTTATTGTATTTTCCTCTGTTGCTGAAGCCACCAAGGCGCAGATGGCCCTGGGCACCGGCGCCCACGAGCTGTTTGGGAAACGCATTGAGGTGCAGTTTGCAAAGACCAAGAGTGATGCAACCATCGCGCAGGCCGGGAATGAGGAGGCGCTTGAGAAGCACAAGCGGAGGCGGCTGGCAGAGAAGGAGCTGCGGCAAGTCGAGAGCAGTAAGCGACAGCGCACTGATGCTGCGGGCCACAGTCTGGCCCGTGGGCATTCCTCGACCTCAGTGCCGACAGGTCCTGCGAGCGGCAGCACCACGCACCACCACAAGAAGACCGTCAAGAAGGATCAATTGGATTTCCTGCCACCCAACAAAGTGCTTTTTCTGCAAGAGCTGCCCGCTGGTGTCACGCAAAGTGCCGTCGAAGCTGTTTTCAAGAAATTTACTGGGTTTGTCGAGGTTCGACTCATGGCCGTGCGCCGACTTGGCTTTGTTGAGTTTGAGCGTGATGAGGACGCTGTTGCTGCCAAGGAAGCCACGACCGGACTTGTCTTGGACGGCAGTGCCGTCCGCATAACGTACGCGAAGAAGTAGTAGCTTTTATTATTTATATACACGGAAATTTTTCAGTCAAATCAACAAAACAAGGAAAATACAAGGAGTGTAAAAAGAACCAGAAACAACAAAAATGGAAACATTCAATATTAACAATGGAAAGGAATCATAAAACTTTTTTTTTTTTTTTTAATTGTAACCACCAAAGACAACGTGCTTGATGGCCGTGAGCATTGGAACCTTGGGCTTACCAGGGGTCAGCTCGTTGATCAGACGCTCGTAGTAGATGGGGTTAGTGCTGGGCTTGGTGAGTTTTTCTGACACAGCAAACTTTGTGCTGTTAGTGTTGCTGACAAGGGTCTCAAGGGCCTTGGCCTGAAGCTGGAGGTGGTGCGCATTGAGACGGGCTTGCGGTCCCGCAAGAAGGGCCTCGTAGCGAGAGGTCTGAATGTCTTTGAAAGAAGCGTAACGCTTAAGGGAGTCGGGAGTCCACTTTCCAAGAGATTGAAGAACAAGCTTGATCGAAGAGGTAGAAGGTGCTGCAGACATGGTGACTTAATGCTGAGTTGTGTGTTTAGGTGTGTAAGTGCAATGCGGACGGGCTGCCGAGGTTGGTATTAGAATGGTGATGGTTGGTGGAATCAGTGTCAAGTTGAAGTAAAAAAAATTTTCCTTGTCAGATCAATAGTAAGTAGTAAGCACCAAGTCTTTAATCATATAAGCCAAGTAATAAATAATACAGTGGCACGTGCTATTTGCGCGACTTTATCTGATCCATCTGATACATAATTGTTTCTTTTTATTTTTTTTTCCTCACAGTCCAACAACCTGACCATAGGTTTGAAGCCACATTACATACTTTGCGCCATCATCAACGACATGGCCATCATTGCTAGGAGCGCCAAACCCCATAGACTCCATCCAGGCTTCGGTTCTGCACGGGTGCAGGAAGAAACCGGGTAGACCCGTCGCCGGGTTAATACCCTGAGAAATGCCACCCCGAACTTGGTCGTGGTAAGTTTGTGGTACAATGAGATCAATAACCTTGTCAGCATTTGTAATTGCCTCAAGATTGCCTGTGTGTGGATTATTGTCATAAAGGGTAAAGTATATTACCGGGACTACCATTGTACTTTTCGGCTCAGAATTGGGTTCGGCTCTTATTGCTGGTTTTACAGGCCATGCAAGAATGTTGTAAATAACGCGGATGGAAGCGACATCCCGATGAACCTGGACGTAGCGAGTGGCAGGATGTCCATAGAAAAAATCATCCGAAGTTTCTAAAGAAACAGAAATGTAGGATGGGTTTGTGGAGGTGTTGAGGTGGTCGTAAACGCTGTTAAGGAAGACTTCTGACATGAGTGTAGATGGTGGTGATCCTCTATCGCGTCTTGTTAATATTAGCGAGCTTAAAGAACGAGTAAAATTAAAAAAGATAATACTTGTTACTTAAGCGATAAAAGATTTTCTTTCATAATTTCTTTCAGACTCGAGGATTGAACTTTACCTTTTTGGGATGATTCCGACTCGGCGATGTTAACTAAGCAACTCTTCTTCATTGACCAATCACCAGATATCCATTGCTAATCTGACAGTTGCTCTTGTGATCCCTAAGTACGCAATGGCTGAGAACAAAGTCGATGCCTAAAGCTTTCTCAACTCAGAGACAAAAGCTATCTGCAATGTTTGCATTTACGTCGCTATGGGTTTTCATAGGGTGTTTTTTTTTCTCGTTGGCCTATAGAAGTCTTGACAGAAGCCGCCATTTTCCTTTGCTTCTGACTGGTCCGCCTCTTCCTTGTCTTGCAGGGAGTTGCAGCGCCATCCTATTTACATACCTGCGCTTAAGGTAAATAACATTACTATAGAGTTACTGTTACCATCGTTGATACTCTCCCCTACAATACTCCGCAATCATTTTCGTCCTCGCTTTTCGGGTACTTTCCAACATATATTTCCTTTTAAACGGTTTTGATTTTTATTCCTTTATTTATACTCTTTGATTTTATTTATTTTTCGTTTACTTGATTTTTCCTTCTTTCCTTTTCATTAATCCCCCTTTTATATAATATTTATTTATAAACTTACACAAATACACATCATGTTTCCCGCAAGATTAGCATTCAGAACTGCACTCTCCCCCCTTAGAGTGGCCACCACTGCCGCTAGAGGCCTCGCTACCGAGGCTGCCGAGGCTACCGTTAAGGCGCCCCGCATGAAAAAGTTTCAAATCTACAGATGGAACCCGGACACACCGGAAAAAAAGCCTGAAATGCAGACCTATGAAGTTGATCTCAGCACTACCGGCCCTATGGTCCTCGACGCTATTCTGCGTATTAAAAACGAGCAAGACTCCACTCTCACTTTCAGACGTTCATGCCGTGAGGGCATTTGCGGTTCCTGCGCCATGAACATTAACGGTAGAAACACGCTGGCCTGTCTGTGCCGGGTCGACCAGGATTTGAAACAAGATGTCAAGATCTACCCTCTTCCCCACATGTTTGTTGTCCGCGACTTGGTGCCCGATTTGACACAATTCTACAAGCAATACAAGTCAATTGAGCCCTACCTCCAGCGTGACTCTCTGCCCGAGGATGGCAAGGAAAATTTACAGTCTATTGAGGACCGCAAGAAGCTTGATGGTCTGTACGAGTGCATTCTTTGTGCGTGCTGCTCTACCTCGTGCCCTTCATACTGGTGGAACTCGGCAGAGTACCTCGGTCCTGCTGTGCTAATGCAGGCCTTCAGATGGATGATTGACTCGCGTGATCAGGCCGGAGCTGCCCGTCGCGCTCGTCTGGAAAACTCCATGAGTCTTTACAGATGCCACACTATCATGAACTGCTCGAGAACTTGCCCGAAGGGCCTGAACCCTGGTCTTGCAATTGCAAAGATCAAGAAGAGCATGGCCCTGGCTTAATTACTTTATCATGCCAGCAACAACAAAAATAATAATAAAAAGAACCACGTAAAAAAATTGAAAAAAAAATCATATATTCAAAAGCATTTTATACTTAATTGTTATCGTTTTTTATTTTTTTATTTTTATTTTTTTTTTCTCACAACCGCATGCTTTACACATTGGTATATAAAGGCATATTTTACTGGGCTTAATTGGTGATGCAACTTTAACTGCTTCGGGGAACTGCAGTGTTTGGACATAAATTATTAATTTGCTTGACACCAAGAGAACCAATAATTTTGTAAAAGCCGCTTCAACTGGCTGTTACTTCTCAGCGCAGCCAATTGCTGTGCATTGATTAGCTATTCTCCGAGAGAAAACTGACTTGAGTTCATTTCAGCACACACAGACCTCGAGGTAAGACTAAAAAATCAAAGAGATGATATGGCTGGCTTACTATTAAAAACAGAATATCTGTATTTTTTTTTTTTAAAAACATTTTCTATGCTATGTCGAAATTTCTGGGCTGTGCTTTTTCTATACCTTTCTTATGCTTCCCCAGATTTTTTTTTTTTTCCTATATTAAAAAAATCCCAAGAAAAAAGAAAAAGAAAAAGAAAAAAAATCAACAATTGAAAAATTCAAAAACTACTTTTGGCCATTGTCTCTCCCCTACACTCAATTTCAAGACCCGAGATTTCCCAGCGCAAGTCGGAATAAACAGCATCAAATTATTGATAGACCTTCTAGGAAATATTGACATCAAAAGTCATATGGGCCAACTTTTGTATAATACTTCCGGAAAGAATTGGGTGCAGAAGAGAGGGCACCAAAGCCCAGCTTTGGCGAATTTTTTTTTCTTCCGTTAAATTTTCAAATTCCAATATTGTCACACAAAGACACGACAATACAAACACACACTCACAGACAAGCCTGGCATTTTGGGACATGTGATATGGCGGCTAAAGTATTAATTCTGTCTCGGAGAAATGAGGGATGTATTGTAAAAAGAAAATTAAGTACTATGTACTCAATATGTGCCATGGAAAGTAGGTATCGAGGCTATTTTACATAGAATTCCAATCAGTTGTTTTTATCAGAAAAATTTAAACAGCTTTGTGAAGTCAAGCTTTCTGGAGTTTTTATCAGTCACTGATGAGCCCAGATACAGCGAGGAGTCGAAGATAATCGACTCCCGTGTTTTTAATTCTTAGTTTGAGCGTCTAAGCCCATGAAAGCAGATTTTCACACAACTGTCAGTTTATAAAGATAGTCTTTTAAACATGACAGCATGTTTGGTATTGGTACCACCAACCAACCAATTCAGATTAAAGAAAAAAGCATGTTTAACATTTCTGTTTCTAAATCTTGATATCCCTCAGTTTGTCTTCAAGTTAACTGTGTAGAAGCGATACATGGCGATACACCTAGTAACCACTGGATATAGGAAGTTGTATTTTTATTAAGTTTATATGTTAAATCATGAAAAAAAAAAAAAAAAAAAAAAAAAAAAACATGATTGATTGATTGATTATTTTTGTCCGGTCAGCCAGCATATTATACAAGATTATTTATAAAAGGGATCACTACCGTGTGATACTTATATAGATAGTGTCTCATAACCGTGAAGACCGCTGTTCTTTTAATTTCCGTTTAAGCTTTCACTTTAAATGCCATGTACACCTAACCATTGCACAGATTGCTGTGAATTCTCGTCCAAATACCAGTTCGTCAGTACCAAACCTCCTAAAAAAAGTTAAAAACGTCGGAGAGTGATAATCCACAATAGGTTTGAAAGGGCACCTAAGGAAGAGTCCTAACGGCGGTGTAATTATTTGAGAGGCATTCACCTCTCGATATCCAGAAACCGGCAATAAATTGTGGCTCGGGATTGGTAATAGGTTACGCATGTATTTTCTGTCTATCTTCAGTGTGCAACAAACCACCTCACTACTCAAGCATTATCCTGATTAATACGTTACGTAATTTGCTGAAAATTTTTACCTTCTTCAAGCACCCTCTGGAGGGTGGTGGAGTCCTATTGCCAGGATTCGGATCTGTCGTTTCAGATCACCTTTGTCGCTAAAGTTTGGACAGGCTTGTTTAGCCATCTTTCATTTAGGCTTTATATATGCCATGTCGTAAATTTGTCATCTTCGTTTGACATTTCGTAGAATTGTCGTTTTGTTGTTGTCGTGATCCACCTCGGATTCATCTCTTCAAGAGAAAAGATGAAAGCATCAAGGGATTCTCAGAATGAGGCTAGTAATGCTCATTCACTGTCGTATCAGTAGTCGTCCTTTTGGATAAATGGTGCTTTTAACGTCATCCCAGGACATCTGCCGTATCATGTATCGTCCTTTTGGATAAATGATGAGTTTATCGTCATCCAAAGACGGGGTGCTTTTAACGTCATCCCAGGACGTATAACGCAAATCAGTACAGTACAGTACAGTACAGTACAGTACAGTACAGTACAGTACAGTACAGTATATTTTTGTCCGGTCAACCAGCATATTATACAAGATTATTTATAAAAGGGATCACTCAATTGTGATGTTTATATAGACAGTGTCTCATAACCGTGAAGACCGATGTTCTTTTAATTTCCGTTTTAAAAAGTTTTCACTTTCGATTGTCATGTACACCTCATCATTGCCCGGATTG
>JAJMRT010000057.1:0-19134 GCA_030558065.1 Geotrichum phurueaensis
TTGTTGACGATATCACTATCAACACGAGTGGAAGAGACACCAACAAGAACGTCACTAAGCTTTCGGATGTACTGAAAATATGTCATGACTGGGCCGTAGGGTCTCACACTGAGTTTGACTATGGCGATAAGCTCGGCTTTATCCATATACGACCTCGCTTCCCCGGCAAGAGGAAGCAAGCAAGAAAGTGGAGAAGGAAGCTTGTAATTTTGGTAGATGGTGCACCAATGCACAAAGGAGACCTGCTCAATGAAGTTTAAAACTTTTAGGTGTCATTATTAACCGCAGTTTTTCCTTTGCTGAACATGCTAGGACTGTGATTTCTAAGGCTACAAAAGCGGTTGACGCAATAGGAAGACTGGGTGGTGTCCTTAGGGGCATTACTGGTCAGACTATGAGGCAACTCTACGTTTCATGCGTTAGGCCAGTCATGGAGCACACTAGTCCAGTATGGTATCAAAGAACACCAAGGATATACAAAGACAAATTTGAAAGTATTTAAAATCTTGCTTTAAGGAAGACTTTGTGTGCTTTTGAAACGACCGGAACCTGCATTACAGCGAGACGCAGGTGTCACACCTTTTAGCAAGCGAGTTGAAGAGCTTGATAAGCGATATTCTCTGTGAGCACTGAGGGATGTTCGCCCAAAGAACTCAGTTAAGAGACTGATCAAAAGGCAAGGCCCGGTGGCTGAAAACAAACTGCTAGCGTTCTTATTCTATCAGACTTGTCAAATGAAAAAAGCTAGAAAGGATGTTTTCTGAAACACCAGACCACTTTGGAAACGAGCTAACATGAGAATGATGCTCAAGGCGGTCAAAATTATTGCTAACCTCAGAAAGAGCATTAGAGCTGAAGCTCGTTCAGCCTGAAGGTCAGGATGTAATAGAAGTTCTCAAAGCAGTTTTTATAGGTTGTTTACCAAACTTAGTCTCTATGGCAACCCAGGCAACTACAGTCCTTTTCGCGGCATCATGGAGAAAGCAAACAGCCACACCCTTGGCAAGGTGGTGCAATTGAGAACTAGCCATGGCGTTATAAGATCCTATTTCCAAAGAGTAAGGTTTCTGATACAAACTAAAAATGCAAATGTGGCCAGCCTGAAACGGTTGTGCACCTGCCAAAAGACTGCGCCCTCTGCAAATCGGGGCGTACGCACCTGAGAACATGTTCCCCGGAGCTTGACATCAGTGTTCTACTTGATACCAAAAAAAACATTGGATCGGTGGTCAAGTTCCTCAATTTGTCACCGCACCTCCTCAATTGATGGTCAGCTTAACAGCATAGCCTGCCAAGGTTTTACTGACGTGCCCTCCCACTCATTCTAACGCACTGTTGTGACGATCATGTCGGGTTTCCCTTGACACACGGACTAAGTTCGTGAAAAATTCGGTGCCATCGGAATGTATGAAATAGATAGTTAATAGCGCATCCCTCGCTAAAAGGGTATTTTTGTTGTATTAATGTCTTCTTTGTATAATTTATAAATAGTTATAAGGACAATAAACTGATTATATATAAATATATTTTGTTTCTACAACCCATAATTATCAATCTTCAATAAAATTACTTTTCTCTTTTTTCTTAATTTACTTCTCACTGCTCTCTTTACAATATCATTTATTTAGCTTCGTTTAGCATTTAGTTTATTTATCTTTGAGAGATACTAAAAAGATTCACTTACATACAAGATACAGAGATGACCGAAAAGTTTTCAAGAGCCAAGTGAAAATTTCCTGATTTATGTATTACATGTAACTTATTGTAATTGAATAAAAATTTAAAAATCTTTTATCAGAGCAGCAGGTTTCTGTTGTATTTTTTATTATTTTTATCTTCCATCATCTTTATCATCTCTTCTTACAGTTTTAAAAATCATTTTCTTCAAACAGTGTTTAGGGTGATTTCCTGAGGACCTTATATTAGCATTATATAGATTTGAGATCTAGTTGAAAACTCATGAAAAATGAGAATAAAAAAACTGTTATCTAAGTGTTGGTAGTCTCTAGATCAGAATTTAAAATACCCGCCTCTTTTGTTTACTTGAGGTTTTCCTGTAATATTTAATTTTGTAACTAGCATTATTAACAGAAATGTCTAAATTATACCCACCTACTTACTTCCTACTCCTAGCATTTTAAGCCTTTGGTCAAGACAAGATCTAAGTTGCTCAAAATTTCTGTCATACTGCCCCGTATCAAAGTTTTATACATGCAGTTCACCTTTATTGACTGATGGCTGTTACTTGCTCAAGAAATCGTCTCCCATGTTAATTTTATAGAATGTTACTTTCTAGATTAGCTCTCCTAAGTTGGTTCCCTGTTGGCCATCATTTTGTCAGTTGATACTACTTTTTTTAATTTTTAACCGCAGTGTATTCAGTTATGTGTTCTTAACCTCTTACTGTCAAACAGCTGTATTTATTTATATTCTTAATTATGCTATTCAAAAATTCTGTCTCAATGTCAGTTGCACGCTCTATATTGCTTTTTATTGTTCAATTTCCTCATAATCTAACTATTTTTTATTTCCTTTCATTTCTTTTTGCCTGAGGAGTGAGCTTTTATACTAATCTTTGCCGTACAGCTCCAATAAACGTTTCTACAGAGCTTGAGGCATAGTATAAGTTTCCAAAGTTCGAGCACAATGGTAAAATATTTTTCTTTTTGAATGAAGTCTTCTAGACTTTTCCTTCCTTTCTAGTCCATGTTTTTCTTCAAGTAGTTTAGTGATGTAGGCTATTATTGTTAAACTTTGCTAGCTCAAGTATTATTTTCTTTTTCGGAGATAACCACCGTTAATCCAGCCATCTACTTCTACAGATTGTTGTTTGATCAGAGACAGGGTTGGTGTAATACAATTGAGAAGCTCTTATATATAGTTTTATCTGAAATATATCAAGTCAATTCCGCCGCATTTTTTTCTGACAATTAGTTTGTCCAATCTCGTTTTTGATCTAAAAAAGAGCTTTTGATATTTTACTCTGGCCGGCAAATTATAACGTTGTAGCTTGTAAATTGCTTTGCGTTTTTCGGTAAGATTCTTTTAAAAAAAACTTTCGCCGCTCAAATGCATGTTTGCTTTTCTATTAGCCAACTTTTGTTAATAAAAAGCTTTAGTCATGCCCTGACTCGTTTATTTATCAGTTATTTAACAGCAGGAAAATAATATGATTCACGATTACAAAAACAAAAACATGCTTTTTAATGCCAATCCAGTTCTCTGAGTAGCAGTACAGCTAGAATATTTCTTTTAGTTGATTAGATAATCGCTCGAATAGTCTTTTCTGAAGTGAAGCTCCAACTTGACCTGTTCAGGTTTTCTAGTTGGTTTTTCGATGATTTTCACATCCGAAGAGTTTTGAAAATATCTTTCTCAACTAATATCAAAAAATTATTTCAAGCTTTGGTGCCGCTAAATCTTGGTGCTGTTCTTTTTTTTGATGTGTTTTTTAGCGCGTTTAAAGCCTTTCCTATGTTGGATCTGTGGTGATGATGGGGCTAGCTTTTTCTAGCAGAATCTGTTTTGAAATTCTGTAACTGACCATCTCAAATTTATTCCGCCTTTCTTTGCTCATTGGCGCTTCAATAACATAAGTTGATGAGTTTGAGTTCTTGAGGCTCATAAGGAGTTGGCAAGGCTCGTGCAACACCCAATAGATGAGTAATTTTATTTACTTCAATATCATGCACATTTCTCACTACGCTGCTAATCTCTGCACAAGTGCTTTGCCAAATATGTATAGCTGCTAGTGCATGAAAACCTCTTTTGTCTCCGCTGGAGTCTATACCCTGGGCCAAGTAGAGATCCTTCTTTACAATAGAAAGAGTTTTCTATGTTCGTTTGAAACAAGTGTGCAACTGTGACCATATATTAGAATAACGTCACCCAGTGTCACGTTCAAAAATTATTGATCCGTAAGTAAGCCTACAGTATGCACAACATAATTCCTGGTCATCCATGTCTGGATTTTAATGGGGAAGTAACTTTTCATTATGATAGTTTTCCTTCTTTTTTTTTAAAAAAAGTTTGAGCTTTTCAACTTTTGACTTAACATGTTGAACTTAAATATTTTCAAGTTTTATTGTGTTCAGGGTTCGGGTAATCAGTTTATGACTAAGAACGTTTTTTTTTTTTTTTTTTTTTACCCAAATTTGCATGAGTTCATAGCGCTGAAGGTCTGCGAAAAAAAAAATACCTCCTCTATAGTAATTTCAACCTCCCGTTCTTTTCCATATATAGTCAAACTATATTCAATTTTATATTCTCTTCCACAATTCTTGCATATTAATCCCGCATCCTTCTCTTCATCAAAGTGTCTATGGCAGACTTTACGGCTTTTTCAAAATCATGAAAAAAAAAGCACACTTCAGAAAGATACACATAGGTATAAACTCTCAACTATGCTTTCTTGTGTGTATCTCAGCTTTAGTAGGGCTGGGTGTTCTCTCTATTGTCACAGTACGTTCCACCCCTTGATATGTTCTGAACCTTAACTAACAGTAGCAGTCTATCAACAATCATTCAGTAGCTCTTGATTTGAGATCTGATAGATTGGCTGTTGTGGCAAGACTTAAAGCCGCTCAGATTACTCAAGTGGTCTCAGCAATTTTTGGTGAAGTAATTCTCATCAGCTCGAGGGGCTTTCTGCAAACTATGCTCTCTTCTTACTATAGTCTCGGGCTTAAAAATGTCGATACCAGCTCTGTCTACGACTTTCAAATGGTAGTCGAATCAGCAGATAACAGTGTAGGTGGTAAAATATACAGCCAAGACTTCACAAAAATTCTCTACTACCAAAACAACGAAACCAGATTCATGAATGTCACGTTTCCACCAGAACTTTTCCCTCTTGATGGTCAAGACTACAAAAATTTTACTGAACTTGCGGAAATTATTCAGAACGCCGATGGTAAAGGTTACATGCGCGGCCCTTTTCAAGTCAACGATTTATACTTTTTATCATTTACCCAGCCCATTGTCAAAAATAGCCCAGACTTTGAAACAGCCAACCTCACTTTTGATAGTAATGTTGTAGGGTATCTGACCATTGTATCTCAGGGTTCTTCACTGTTATCAGTTACTAAAACTTTGAACCTGGAAGATGGTAGTCGAATGGCTTTAATTTCTGTTGCTGGGGGTCATTCTAGAAGCGAAGGCTTGCATGGCACTCCACTAAATTACACTTTTGTTTTTCCTTCAAACGTCTGCTCGGTTTGTTACGGTTTGAATTTTGGATTGAAACGAGATTCACCGAGCTTTTTAGCTCTCATCAATGCCACATGGGGGTCAGTTTTGTCTTACGATCTAACAGGTTATGGTAAGACTGCTGTTGGGTATGCAAGTGTTCCTTCTATAAATCAAATTTGGGGAGTGCTTATTTTTCAAGCCCATTCTGTCATGTATGCACCTATCCGAACTCTCCGAGATATTCTTTTGGCTTCTGTTTTTGCAATTGGCGTTGGTGTTTGTATTGCTACTTTCTTTTTATCTGGATGGGTCGTTAAGCCTATCATCCGCCTAAGAGCTGCTACTGAGCAATCAACAAACTCGAGCAAGCCACACAAAGAGCAATCCCTATGGAGATTTTACAGGTGGATATTTAATTCACATTCCAAAGGCTCGCAATTAGCCTTTTCACAGCCCTCTTCAACAGGATCTGAATTTAGAATCCCTGAAAAAGTTGTTACGAGGAAGTACATAAAAGATGAGCTTACTGAACTTACTGAAACTTTCAATGAGATGACCTCTGAGCTTCGGAAACAATATACCGTTTTAGAAGAACGTGTCGTTCAACGCACTAAAGAGATCAAAACAGCAAAGGTTCTTGCAGAAACAGCTAATGAGGCCAAATCACTATTTATAGCAAACATTACACATGAGCTTCGAACCCCCCTCAATGGAATCTTAGGTATGGCTGCAGTTTCAATGGCTGAGACCAACCCTGACAGTGTGAGAGAAGCTCTAAAAGTGATTTTCAAATCAGGTGAGCTGCTTTTGCGTCTTTTAACTGATTTATTAAGCTTTTCAAAAAGTCAAGTTGATAATATGAAATTGGAGCCAAAGGGATTCAAGCTGTCAGAAGTCACTTCTCAACTTCATGCTATTTTTGATGAACAGAGCAAGCTTAATCACACTTTTTTCAACATCAAAATGGATTCATCATTTCTTGACCGTTTGGAGCTGTTAGGTGATTTGAATAGAATTCTCCAAGTCATTATGAACTTGGTCTCCAATAGTCTGAAGTTTACTCAGACCAACGGTCATGTCAACGTGACGATCTCAGGAACGGTTCGTAAGTTGAAGGATGGTACTGCAGTTGATAGCCCTGCCAACTACGTTGACCTTGATCCTCTTTTGCAAAACCTCGAAAGTGTAATGCTTACTGTTGTTGTAGAAGATGATGGTCCTGGAATTGCACCCCATTTGCAATCAAAGGTTTTTGAGCCGTTCGTCCAAGGAGACCTGGCTCTTTCAGAAAAAAGAGGAGGAGTTGGTTTAGGTTTGTCAATCTGTCGTCAGCTAACCCAAATGATGAATGGAGATCTCTCCCTGAAGTCTGAATTGGGCGTAGGAACTGAATTCTTTTTTGTTGTTCCTCTCAAAGTTATTTCAATTTTAGAATTGCCATCTGTTTCTGTTCAGCGATTAGATGTGTTGTCCCAGCCAAAGTCTTCTACTGTTGTGGAAAATGGGTCCTCTTTCTCTGGAGAACGATCTATAATTTACAAAACCCTTGCTACCACCAGCTCGAAAACTGAGAAATTTTCTTTTAGCAAGCTTTCAGTTTTGATTGCAGAAGACAATAGGGTCAACCAAGAAGTCTTGGTAAGAATGTTGAAACTTGAAGGTCTTCAGAATGTGACTGTTGCAAAAAATGGATCTGAGGCTGTTGAAGCTGTCAAGGCTTGTGTTAGCACGGGTTCTTCCTTTGATATCATTTTTATGGATATTCAAATGCCAATACTTGACGGTATTCAGGCCACTGAGGTTATTAGAAAGGATTTGGCGTTTACTGGAACTATAATTGCTGTTTCTGCATTTACTGATACATCAAATATTGACGAGTGTCTGGCAGTGGGAATGGATCATTTCTTAGCTAAACCTCTTCGTCGTCCGCAACTTCATTCGCTGTTAATAGATTTAGATCATCGCGAAGCGGTCTAGCATTTACTAATTTGTATTTTATTTATTTAATTTTAAGGTGTTTAATAACTGTCTGTAATTCATACTATGTTTTTTTTTTTTTGTTTAAATGATTTTGTGTGTTTACTTTTTTTTACCAGACTGTATTTTTGAGATAGTGGAAAGATGAGTTCCTCAAGCATGCCATCTTTTTGAGAATTCACACGGATTTGATCTCAAATAGTGACTTATATACTTGTTATGTGCTTTAAAGTTGCCTCAATCCATAGACTTTTTTTTATTGAGAATCAAACTTTTACAAACGGTTAGAACATCAACGTGCATTCATAATGATAATTTTTATACTAAACTTAATGTTGTTGTTTTTTATCATCTATCTTGTTCTCGGTTTCTTTCATACTTCCGGAAATTATTACTATGAATACACTCAACTATTATACAATTAATGATAATGACTGCTGTCAAGGATGCTTTTGATTTCTAAGGATAAATCTAGAAACTGGAAGAGTGTCCTAATATTTGTCGTTAAATTATTTGAACTGATAGTAGTATTCGTAAACTAAAATAAATATCAAATAACCAGTGATATATATATATATGTCAACGGATAATGTAAGAGATGTAGTGGTACTTCTTGTTCTCGTCTGAAATCTTCAATACATAGTGATAACCATTTTTTGTGGAAACAGTAGTTACGATGCAAAATACTAAAGCTCATTGGCTTTTTAACTAGTCACGTGATTCAAACATACAAGAATTTTATTTCTTTTTTTTCTCATTCAATTTTGCGGCTTGACAACCAACCAGGTTTACTTTCTCCAGAAATCATAGCATCGAAATTGGCGAAACAAAAGCCTCATGATTAAACGTTCATTACTACACAAGGTGAGACCTCAGTGTTCAAAGGTCGTTCAGCTCACTTTCGTTCATCGTCATAAATCAATACTCTCGCATGCTGCGTCCGCTGTACTATCTTCGGTCAAGCACTTTGAATCTCCATTATCAGCCGCGATTAACAATGCCTCCAAACTAATTCAACCTAAAAAGCCTGTCGACGATCCCTTTTCGATTGTTTCAAAGGAAATGTCTACTTTAGCCTCTAATATTAGCAAGCTGCTGGGCTCAAGTCATCCCACGCTTAACAAGTTTGCAATGTATTATTTCAAAAGTGAGGGAAAGCACATTCGGCCGTTAATAGTACTGACTTTGAGTAAAGCGCTATCTGAGATTCCTTTGGCTGAAAAGGATAGTGGTGCTAGAGACGAATCTGACGTCAAAGCATCTAGCTTCTCATCAGGCGCTGAGGATGACTTGAGTCCCTTGGCAATCCTTCACAAGGTTAACCCTGACGTCGTGCTCAATCCTTTAAGTCGCCCTATGGACGCCTTTCCCTCAGAAACTGATGGTATTTTGCCAAAGCAACGTAGGCTTGCAGAGATTGTCGAAATGATTCATACTGCTTCTTTACTACATGACGAAATCATCGATAATGCTGCAGCTAAACGTGTTTTGTCTACAGGAACCACTGCTTTTGGAAACAAGATGGCGATTTTAGCTGGAGATTTTCTTCTTGGAAGAGCTTCGGTTGCTATTGCAAGGTTAAAGAATGCTGAGGTTATTGAGCTTCTTTCTACTACTATCTCAAACTTAGTCGAGGGAGAGTTTATGCAACTTGATGATTCTTCTCTAGACAAGGGCGATGCTAACCGCGCCGACTTTGAGTACTATATCCACAAGACCTATCTCAAGACAGCTAGTTTGATGTCTAAGTCCTGTCGTGCTTCTGCTTTGCTCTCAGGTGCTAGAGAGAATGTCGTTGATGGGTGTTACCAGTTTGGTCGTAACTTGGGCATTTGCTTCCAGATTGTTGATGATATTAACGAATATTCAAAATTCAGCAGCTCTAATACTACTGGCAGCGATGCAGCTGCAAAGCGTGCTTTGACGACTGCACCAGTTTTATTTGCATGGGAAAAATTTCCGCAAGTCGGAGATATGATTAAAAGACAATTCAGTCATACCGATGATATCAAACAGATCAAAGAGTTGGTTAAACAGGCTCAAGGATTGGAAAAAACTAAAGAATTGGCGCTGAAATACTCTAAAGACGCCATTGACCAGTTGAATGTTCTGCCTGATTCCGAAGCACGCTCAGCTCTGATCTCGCTCACCAACACGCTTCTCGATAGACAACGTTAAAAATGTTTGTTTAATTGTACATAGACCCATTAAGTTAGTATCTTTTTGTTTATTTATATATATATATATATATACATATATGTTATTTTTTAGAGCATGTTCTAGGCTGTATGATTGTGTTTGGATAGGCCCAACGAAATTTACCGTTTTTAAATTTCAAGGTTTGGAAGAGACTGATCAGTCAAATCTCAAGGTGATAGATTAAACGTTTTTTTAAAACTTTGTCTACTCTCCTCTTTTTTTTTTTGATTTCTACTCACTACTTTTCGTCAAATCTAAAGGCAACCATCTTTCTTATTAATCAATACACTTCAGAATGGAACCCAAATCATGGGATTTAGATATTGGTCAGCTAGATGCACCCGATTCATTAGATGATTATGTACGTTTGTGTTATCTTTTTGTCCAATTCCCGCCGTTGAATCTGACTTAATGTAGGAGTTTCTTGATTATAAAGATGCCTTACTATACGTCATTGAAGTAGACTCATATATGCTGAAGTCTTCTGATGAAATCACCCCCCTAGAAATAGTTCTTCAAACTGCATACGAATCTATTATTGATAGAGTTGTGAGTTCTCCAACGGATGCGTGTGGAATTCTACTTTTTGGTCTTGAAGGAAAGACAGAAAGTGGGATAGAGGGATGCAAAGTTCTTCTGGACTTGGGCATTCCTACAGTGGATGAATTGAAACAAATAAAAGAGCTCATTAAAGGTACTTTCTTTTCCGTTCAGTGGGTTTGTTTTTCTTTTGCTAATTATGGTAGTAGATATTTCAAGTTTGAAGGTGAATACGACAAATACCAACTCAGCATCAATAGCCAATGTCCTGTTTCTTGCAAATCACCAATTTTCTCAAAGGTATGCACCCTCAGCTTCATTTTCATGTACATGCATTTAACATTTATAGTCCCACCAAGTACTTTTCTCGCCGGATTCTATATATCACCAGTAATGACCGGCCTGATATCGACAAGCCTAGTAAAACTGCAGCAATTACCAGGGCCAAAGATTTAGGAGATATTGGTATTTCTTTTATACCTTACTTTTTGTCAGGGGAATCTAATTTTGACCCCAGTTTTTTCTATGAGGTAATAGTATTCAACATAATGTTCATTTACCTCTACTAACTTACAAAAGGATTTGTTCTACGCTATTCCTAGCATAAAATGGGAGGATGATGTTTCAGAAATTAACACAGTCGATAAGCTTGGAGACTTAAGAATTGCTATATATTCATTAAAAGCTATCAAGCGAGCACTTTTCACGAACTATATTGAGCTTACTCCTAGTGTTAAAGTTGGTGTAAAGGGGTACAAAATTTATTCCAAAACATCGCCGGTCAAAACTACACAAGCCTTTAGAGTGGGCAATCAATATGATTTTGTTGAGCGAAAAAGCATTCATGTTGGTGTTGTAAGTTTCCCTGTCATCAATATTTTTTTCTATATCACGATATTAACTTTGCTCAAGGATACAGGTAAAACCTTGGAGCCTCAGGAAATACGAAAAACTTTCAAGTTCGGACCCACCTATCTTCAATTTCTTCCGGAACAAATTAGTGAAATCAGATCTATTGGTGAGCCCATCATCAAACTAATTGGCTTCAAGCCTTCGTCATCAGTTGAATGGACGTATAACGTAAATTCGTCTTACTTTCTATACCCAACAGAGGATAACTTTGTTGGATCAGTCAGATCATTTACGTCGCTAGTAAAATCTTTGAGGAAGATGGACAAGGTGGCTATTGTTTGGGCTATTTTCCGTCGCAACTCATCGGGGCGAATGGGAGCACTGATTCCGTCCGTATCTGAAAATGAGCCTCAAGGTTTACATTATGTTCCTCTACCTTTTTCGGACGACATAAGAGATGTTCCCCCTTTTGAGGTCAATAATAAACGTATGCTAATTCTTTCTAGTTTTTTTTTTTTTTGACTTCACTAACATTTAAGCATTAGCTCCTCAAGAACTGGTCAATCCTCTTGTCAGCATTGTAAAGAAACTCACCATGCCTAATGGCTATCAGTCCGAAAGATATTCTAATCCTCTTTTAACGTGGTTCAATAGGGTGATACAAGCAGCTGCTTTGGATGAGTTACCAACTGCTGTGGACGACAAAACTCTTCCAAAGTTCAAGTCTATCAATACTGTAGGTTTTTTAGTTTCCAATTTTTCCTTTTTTTTTCCCAACTTGTTTACTAATTGTTTTAGCGCGCTGGGCATTTTATCGAAGAATGGAATCTCAATTCAGACTCAGTTGAACCTGAAAACAGTCTAAAAAGAAAACCCCATGAAAGGCTAACGAGCAACAACAATGAGAATAAACACAGAAAACTTGATA
Organism: Geotrichum phurueaensis; assembly: GCA_030558065.1. Classification (NCBI taxonomy): domain Eukaryota; kingdom Fungi; phylum Ascomycota; class Dipodascomycetes; order Dipodascales; family Dipodascaceae; genus Geotrichum; species Geotrichum phurueaensis. The sequence continues at coordinate 11,687 of JAJMRT010000057.1, forward strand.
ATTCAGATGAAATAAAGCTTTTATTTGAATCTGGAAACTTGAAAAAGTTAACGGTTGCTGTTCTTTCATCTTTTCTCAACGACAATGGTATTTCTACCACTAATTTGCGACGAAAACCTGAGCTCATTGAAGCAGTGAATAATTTCTACACGAACCAAAAGTGAGTTTCCTTTAGCCTAATTTTTATTTTTATAAAAAACTTTCTAAAGTTCGACTTTTCTTTAATATCAGATATGGGATGTAGGAGGTTTGTGGATCTCTTTATCTGTGTGGAAATTGATTCTATGTTTTACAGATTGCCTGTTTAGTCTCGAACTATATCAGCCATCACATAGCAAATAAAGTGGCTTAATAATAAAAATAATATATATATATACAGTATAGGCTAGAGCCCAAAAGTGGAACAGCCCGTATAATAAACTCCCTTATAGATCAGAAAGGATTTCCCTGCTTTACCAGCTCGCGATATCATTTCCAAAGCCGACACCAACTCAAAAGAATCATGAAAAAAACCTTTAAAAACTAATACTTAAATTTTTTTTGATGTTTCTTTAATTTGAAACCCAGCTTTATCTAGATTACAGATGGTCTCAGGGAAGATGTTGAAGGTGTCAATATAGAAAGAATATAACTTGAAAAAAAGTAAAATTGACCATATACCATTCTCTCGGATCTTTGGCACATTGAGGTTTTCAAAATATTTTAATTCCAAGAATTTGCAGTGGGATAAAAACCCGAAAAGCCATTGATTAGATAGCGGCATCGGGCTGTCGGACGAAGACCTTTTGGTTTTCAGTTTTTCAACCAGTCTTCTCGTCTCTATCCTGCTCAAAGAAGTTTTTTTTCAATCTAGAAATATTAAATGCCTTTCCAACAATTGCTCTCAATGATTTGAAAGTGCTTGGTTTTTTCTTTGGGCATTTTTTTGAAGTCCTATTCCATGGAGTCGACGTGAAGAGTGGTGAAGGGTACTCCAAATTCGTCTGCAGTTTTTCGTAAAGACTTCGGTTTTCTAACAACAAAATTGCCTTAACAGCCTTCGTAAGTCTCTCTTCTTGATTTCCTTTCATTTTGCAAAAAGAAATATGAAAATCCGAGATATTTACGTCTATTTGTATATACATATATATTTCAACTTTTACAAAAAAGATTTTAAGTTATTTGTTTCGTATACGAGCTGTTCCACTTTTGGGCTCTAGCCTATATAGGCTAATCAGGAGTCGCCGATCATCATACGAACCCAATCACCTTTTTTTTTTGACAAACCCAATCATATATAAATTATGAACAAAACACTGTATTATCAACGCTATATACAGAGAAATTATTTTAAAACGTTGTAAAAGTATAGTAGACAGAATATAAAATTAATATATATAAAAAAAATAGATTTTACATTTATTTTAAGGCAGTATTGAGCCGGAAGTTGGGACACTGGACGTCTGGCGAGCCATAGGATTCTGCTCATTGAACCTGACAATTGCAAAGTCTAAGATAAGTTCATTATTTCGCTTGAGTATACGCGTTCTTTTTCTTAAATGCCTTTCCTTCTCTTTGATCAACTCATTTTTATCTCGCTTGGCTTCAAGTTGAGTTATCACCCTTAAACTTTTTTCATCAGCATGGCTCTTCTGGGACAACCTAAGTGCGGACCGCAATTCGTTATTTTCACGCCATAGAACTGCAATTTTTTTCTAAGAGCAGTCTCATCTGCATTTTGAGATGCTTTTCTCTTATTCTTTGACTTGTTCGAGTTTTTTGAGTAGAAATCTTATCCAATTCTGCGCTCAATTGCACAAATTCCTCGTGGTTAGGAGTGTCATGATGCATCTGCCTTCTGTACTCTGCCAATGCAAAATCTGAATTATTTTCTAGTAATACCTATCTTCTTTAACTTCCTATGATAGTTTTGAAACTATAGGCTGCTTTTCTGATTTTTATGTAGTTCTCCAAAAAGTGTGCCTTTGTGGGGTACAACCCTTCACTAAAGTTGTGAGAAATCCCCCTTCTAAACAAAATCTTAGCACGACCAAAGCAATTTTTGCCAAGAGGTTAAAGGATATTAGTCATATGAGAGGGAAAATATAAAGGAATAGTCATTTTTGTCATCAGCGCGGCCATAACTCTCTTGGATGAGTGTGAGAGATGCCCACCTAGCAATAGGAGTGACCATTTGTCTTTAGCCGAAGGAACGTAATTTGAAACCCATTCATAAAATATCGGTTCGTTTATAAACCCTGAAGAAAATTTTGCGGCATAAAATTTGTTAGTAATATGGTCAGGAAACCAGTTTACCATGCGGTGAACTCCCTTATAAATTAGCAGAGATTTCCCCATTTTGCCAGTCCTTGATACTACTTTCAACACTGTCACAAGCTCAAAAGAACATGAAAAATTGTATGAGGACAATTAACAGGGACTACTACTTCTGAATTGCTTGTTGATTTGCCAATTTTAAACCCAGCTTCATCAAGATTCCATATGTTTTCCGGGAGGATGTTGAGGGTGTCGATATAGTAGGCATATGACTCAAAAAAAAAATGAAATCAACTTTGTACCATTCTCTCGGACCTTTGGCATGTAAATATGCTTTGTCTTTTGTATTTCTAGATATTTGGACCGGGACAAGAATCCTTGAAGCCAGCTGTCGGACACCAGTTTAGACTCTCCGGATGGGTGCCTAATGTACTTCAGATCTCCAGCCATTTTTCTGACATCTATTCTGGTCATAGGAGTTTTTTTTTGAGCTAAAAATATTAAATGCCCTTCCAGTGAATGCTTTTGATATTTTGAAAGCAACCGGCTATTCTCATATGCCTCGCTTTTGAGTTTGGATCTGTTGAGTTGGTCGCGAAGAGTGGAGTAGGCTACCCCAAATTCATTCGCAATTTTTCTTATAAATTTTGTTTCATTTTGTGACAAATATGCTTTCACAGCATTTTGGATTTTATTTTCGTTTATTTTACTGAAGAAAAAATGAAAATCCGAAATATTTAAGTCTATTTATATGTTTTTTCATTTTGGTGTTTACATGTGCTTTTAAAGCTATTCAAAAAAAAAAAAGGTGATTGGGTTCATATGATGATCGGCGACTCCTGATTAGCCTATATATTAAAGATATTCAATTGCAATTTTTTGACCAAAATTTTGGCCTCGCTCTCAACTTAAAACCTGTTCATTAAAAATTGGCATTGTTCTAATTTTTTTTTTCTTTTGATCTCTTACCGACTGAAAATCACTTTCCAATCTTATATTAGCCGCGTGCTTTGAACATAATTTTTTCCTAGAATTAATATAACAAATGTACCATGTATCACTCAGAGTTTTACATATAATGACATGTTTTTTTGCTCTTTCTAATCCTGTGAAATTTAGTGTGAAATTTGAATACTGAGACCGAGTCAGCTATCCCAAGCCTTTTTTTTTTTTTTTTTCAGATGCTCTGGGACTACTGAAAGAAACAAATTACTCCTGAACGCTATTATTAAGTGAGTTTTTTAGAATATGTGAAACAATAAAACGTAAAATTAACTTCTGATATGTACAAATTTTGCAATTAAAAAGCAAAAGCTTTATAAATGATGCACCTGATTTTATTTAACACATACATTTTACACCAGCTCCCTTTCAAAGTTTTCAAGGCGGAAGGGTTTAGAAAATACTCAATCAATCCAGCTCTGGAGCACAAGAGGCTTTTGCCTGCAAATTTGATTTTTTTGCCTCTCCTATAAGATTGTGAGCGTCCCAGTGCGGAGTCGGAAGTGCTACCCGCAATCTAATTTGCAGTAAATGCCCAAAACTGCTTATGACTAGCCCCCTAAAGCTCTCAAAAACAAATAAAGAGAGTTGCGGGTTCAACCTAACTCAATTTATCATATAAAAGCTAACATGATAACGAAGTTCCCTTTACGCGCAGAGCCAAACAAACAATAAGAAAAGGTAACATCTTACTTGGATAGTGGCATCAGCCTAAGATGCAACCCCCGAGACGATTGTTTAAACTTTGCTGAACAAGTGTGAAAGCACCTGGAAAATTACAGCGTGCAAAGCATATCGTCTTACCAGTGCTTTTTGATGTTAAAAAAATTTGATATTAGGGGATGAACGCAGAGACTCAGCAAACGCATAGGCAGTTCAACTGATCATCCCTCACGCGCCACAATTTTTGAGACCCTTTTACATTTCTATACCAAGGACTGCTAACCTTTACATTCAATGATCAGTGACTTCAGAATGTTTACCATCTCCCGGCTTTACAAGACCTCTGCCCATAGATACCATTTAAATTTTGATAAGAATAATCCAGGTAACGACTACTTAGCTTTGTTGGAAGCTATCAAATTTGGTCCTCAAAGCAATGTCAAGTTTTTTTCTACTTGCACTATTGCTTAAGTGAATTGGGATTTAGCCTGATGGTTTGGGTTCGAATACTTGTTTTAGTTTTTCAACAGCTTTTTTAAAACTGGTTTCATCTTATGCTCTCTTCTCTCGCATTTGTTTCCTATATCCCGTTTCAGGAAGAGCCGGAAAAGAGTTTCTCATTCCTTTATCATGCTCTCTAAAAGCAAGTCACTTACGATCACGCGGCAAAAAAAAGATTTCAGAGCGAGAAAACCATTCTTTTAAGCTACGTGAAAATCAGCGTGTCGATGAATGTCAGTGGTGCGTTCTGCATCCTCTATGCAACTACATAAAGCTAGAAGTTCTCGTTCCTTTCTGAAGAGAAGGGGACAACTGGTAGCTTAGGCTCAAAGTCAGAGAAATTGAGGAAGCCATATCAACTTAGTCTTCGTACAAGGCCGCTGGTTCTGACGTAGTCAAGACAATTGCTATCAAGCATATCTGGAAGGTCAGACTATTCAAGACCCTCCTTGCCAGACTCTTTAGGGTGTGAGGATAAGCCATCACCCTAACGTTTTCCGCGAGGGGTACACGGTGGTTCTAAAAAAGCAAGAGAGAGATGAAGAGCAGGCTAAATCTTAGCGGCCCATCACTCTTTTTAACTGTCTGGGTAAAGTCTTAGAGAACATTGTGCAAAGGTGGCTCTCGGCACTAACTTTAAAATTTATTTCAAAGCATCAGTTTGGAGCCCGCAAAGGGTATTCAGTTGTAGACGCGATAGCTGGCTTGACTCACTATGTTGACCGAAATATAGTGAGGAAAAGAACAACATCAGTTTTAGCAATTGATTTCAAAGGGGCCTTTGACAATGTTGACAAAGGAGTTCTGATTAAAGCTATGGAGAACATGGGTTTCCCCCAGGCTGCCAAGAGTTGTGTGTCTAGGTTCGTGAATGCGAGGAAGACAAGCCTTATTGTTGATGGGAATCTCTCTGAAGTGAGAAAGGTGGAAACAGGCATACTGCAAGGATTGCCAATCTCTCCCCTATTGTTTTTCATATGCACGAGCAGACTCTACCTGGCAACATGCGACGCTGGTGTTAGAGTGATTGGCTTTGTTGACAATATCACTATCTACACGAGTAGAAGAGACGCTAACAAGAATGTCACTAAACTTTCGGATGTACTGAAAATATGTCATTACTAGGGCATAGGGTCTCACACTAAGTTTTATTGTGGCGATAAACTTGGCTTTATCAATATACAAGCTCTCTTCCCTGGAAAAAGGAAGAAAGCAAGGAAGTGGAGGAGAAAGCTCATAATTCCGGTAGATATTGCATCAGGAAGACCTGCTCAAAGCAGTTTAAAAATTTTAGGTGTCACTATCAACCGCACTTTTTCCTTTGCTGAACACGCTAAGAATGTGATTTCTTAGGCTACCAAAGCGGTTGGCGCAACAGGAAGACTAGAAGCCAGAAAGAATATTACTGGTCAAACTATAAGACAACTTTACGTCTCATGCGTTAGGCCAGTCATGGAGTACGCTAGCCCAGTATTGTATTGAAAGATACCAAAGACTTTAGATGCTTTTAAAACGACCACGACCTGCGTTTTACAGCGGGACGCAAGTGTCCCACCTCTCAGCAAGCGAGCTGAGTAACCTGGTAAACAATTTTTTCTTAGAGCTCTAAGGAATGTTAGCTCAAAAAACCCAGTTAAGAGACTGATCAAAAGGCAAAGCCCTGTGGCTGAAAATGAACCGCTAGCATTCTTACTCTATCAGATTTGTTAGATGGAATCAGCTAAAAAAGATGTTGCCTAAAACATCTGGTTGCCTTGAAAACGAGCTAACATGAGCATTAAGCTTAAGGCGGCCAAAATTACTGCTAACTTCAGGAAAAGCATTAGATCTCAAGTTCGTTCAGCCTGGAGGTATGATAGGAGTTCTAAGGGCGGCTTCTACAGGTCGTTCGCCAAGCTTGACCTCTATAGCGACCCAGACAACTACAGTCCTTTTCGCGGCATTATGGAGAAAGCGAGCCGTCACACCCTTTGCCAGGTAGTGCAATTGAGAACTAGTGTCACAGACCAGATCGCCGGTCCGGGACTACTAAGCTTAGATACAGAATTTAACGAGAAGATTCAGAGAAATGAGCTTATTTTGCTATATATGATTTAAGAGTTAGTCCGGCTGAGCCTTAAGGTCGACGTCAGGAGTCACTACTTACAGAAAAGAGAATGAATGTGAAAGTAGTTGGGAATCCAGTAATATAACCTTTAAGCGCCTGAACCTGATGATGCAAGTTTTCTGAGGTCAATCCTTGAATTGAAGCAGAAACGCTGAGAGTTGGGTATATGGAGACTTGAGAATTCTTCTTCCTTCTCTCTTCAATGGAGGGGAATCCAAGAGGTTTATATTATCCTCGTTGGGCTATTTTGCTCCAATTAATATCGAGACAAGAATTTAAAACATTTCCTTTGACTCTCTTTCTTCTCAATTCACGTTCTTGGTAATATAAAATTAATTTACTTTGATATCATGCTAGAACAATTGTCAGCAATCTCACGAGGCTTACCTCACCGGCCGAACTATTTCTAACACACATCCCCGATGATTCATCATCTTATTGTAGTGAATTACCTAAGGGGGAATTCAGGGCATCAATATGAAGTAAAAAAAAGCATTAATATGTGACGACGCATGACCCGCGGAAGCTGTGTCGTGACAACTAGCCATGGCGCTATAGGCTTTTATTTTAGAAGGGTAGGGGTCTCTGATAGAATCCAAAAGTGCGAATGTGGCCAACCTGAAACAGTTGTGCACCTGCTGAAGGACTGCGCACTCTGCAAATTGGGGCGTAAACACCTGCAAACATGTTCCCCAGAGCTTGACATCAGTGTTTTACTTGATACCAAGAAAGGCATTGAATCAGTGGTCAAGTTTCTCGATTCGTCACCGCATCTTTTCAATTGATGGTCGGTTTAACAGCATTGCCTGCTAAAATTTTCCCTCCCATTCAACATAAGGCACTGAAGTGACGATCATGTCGGGTTTTCCTTGACACACGGACTAAGTTCGTAAAAAATTCGGTGTCATCGAAGTGAATG
>JAJMRT010000057.1:19234-45162 GCA_030558065.1 Geotrichum phurueaensis
TTTTTTTTTTTTTTTTTGCTTGATATTACTTGCTTTCGCACTTAATAATCTACATACAAGACTACTCTATTTTTGCATAGTATATATACTCTAGTTATGAATTGACCTATTGTCACGACACACGTCCCGACGGGCCTTGCGTCGTCACATATTAATGCTGCCCTTCTCATATCAATACCCTGAATACCCCTTCAGGCAATTCACTATATTACGTGATGAATCATAGGAGATGAGTGTTAGAATTTGTTCAGCTTGTGAGGCGTACCTCACTGGATTGCTGACTACTGTTCTGATATAATATTTAATTAAATAATCTTTTAATGCAAAGAACGTGAGTTGAGAAGAAAGGGAGCCAAATGGAATGCTGTAATTCCTTGTCTCGATTTTAATTGGAGTGAAATGGCCCAACGAGGATAATATAAACCTCTTGGATTCCCCTCCATTGAAGAGAGAAGGAAGAAGAATTCTCAAGTCTCCATATACCCAACTCTCAGCGTTTCTGCTTCAATTCAAGGATTGACCTCAGAAAACTTGCATCATCAGGTTCAGGCGCTTAAAGGTTATATTACTGGATTCCCAACTACTTTCACATTCATTCTCTTTTCTGTAAGTAGTGACTCCTGACGTCGACCTTAAGGCTCAGCCGGACTAACTCTTAAATCATATATAGCAAAATAAGCTTATTTCTCTGAACCTTCCCGTTAAATTCTTAACTTAAGCTTAGTAATCCCGGACCGGCGATCTGGTTCGTGACACCTATCAATGGTTAAAAGCTTTACAACATTGCTAATGCTATTGTCGGAAAATATTATGCCATGACCGCTATTAAGGGAACTTGTACTAAATTGATGCATTTTACACTGGAATTGCAGGAAATATCATTTGCATGTTTTTCTACTGGTGGTGTGTCTGGCGGGTCTAGGCTTTTGGGATCTAGGATCAATACCTTGTAAGAGTTCCGTAGGTGGCTTTGATTCCTTGACTTGGGGTTATAGAATTTGGATCCAAAACATCCAGTAGGTTTCCTATGATTAACAGTTAACCATGTGTTTTGATTGAGATAAAGATTTGTCGTGTACTATGCTTTTCGTGATATTTGCGTGTTTGACAAGGACCTTCTTTCAGACAAATTTCAAATTTGTTAAAATGATGATATCATGGCAATCTTTGTTGTAGATGCAGGGTCTTATGATAAAAGCACTTGGGGATTGACACTTGGATATTAAATAGACTTTCCAGGTCGCAAGGCTCTGTAAACAGATTGTCGTTTTACACGATGAATAAATATTAAGCAGACAGACAAGTGCTATGTTGTGCAGAATAAAAAAAATGCAATTAAACCCCAAACAGATGAAAGCTCTTTTTCTTCTTCATTAACTACAAACCTTTCCTCTTTTTTTCTTTTTCTTTGTTGAAATCAAGCCCTACGGTATGTTTAAGGCCATAGCCTCGAAAGCGTTTATTTGAATCGTTACTAACAGAAAACCCTCAGAAGCTCAGCAATTCTCACCATTTTCTTTGTCTCGAGAAGTTTAGTTTGTGCCATAAATAAGATTTTAAAACAGGTTTCAAGGCATGCTAACTATAAAAAAGGCTCAACGCTACTGCTTTCAACAACTAAATATTGGATTTTTCTTAAGCGTGAGTACTGCTGGAACACGAAACAAGTATTCTTGAATCCAAAATTGTACGCATCAACTAGCTACAAGTCATACCTAAAAATAAAAGCTTATAATATTGCTAACTTAATTTCTGCTGGAAGTCTTCTACAACATTAGACTTTAATAACCACTAAGCGTGTCGTGAAAAGTCCTACAATCGAGATTACCCTTGACTTCCAAAATTTTTCCTCTCATTCTCTTTTTTGTAAGTTGTGTTCCTAATTACAAGATTCTGAACTACATGGCGCTAACTTGATATTACAGAAAGCACTTGGAGTTGAAAAGAACAGCATGCGCAAAATTGACTACAGTTCTACAAACTCCTCTAGAGCTGATATTAAACAGATGTTGCAATTGTTCAAAGATGAAATCAAAGCCTTGAAACTCGATTTTCAACCAACCCAAATGACTTCTCCAACCCACATTGATAATATTGAACACAAAAGTTTAACGGAGGAACCCGAAAACAAAAAACAACTGCCATTTTTTTCTACAATCAACTCTTTAACAAATGCTTTAGAAGCTCAGGAAAGAACAGGGAAATTTCTGATATGATCGACTTTTTAGATGATTGGAAAAAAAAGTATCTAAAACACCTCATGCCGCCTGACATTTACAACAAATCAAGGTTTAGGCTTCAGGATGCATTGCCAGAGTTTGGGACTACTGAGTTCAGCAAGAGTGATCATTCACTCTTAGACTTGAGGTTTAATGTATCAACCCCATCAATAAGTCAGAAAATAGACAGAGAAATTAGCAGCAGATCGCTTCACAATAAGCTTGCTATATCTGCCACTAAGTATGAAAATTTCTCATCTATTGAAGAAAGCCCCTACAAGGAAGATGATTTGCTTGAGTTGCCATTGAAGCCCACAAATAAACATCATTCCCATGACCTCATGAGTACTACAGAGTTTTTCAAGCCTACTATTTCTCCAAGATTGCCTTCAATGTTCAATACAGTCAACGATAAATCTTCTAACTGGCTTGATTTTAAATTGACAATGCCTGTTTCTTCTAATAAGAGTGCTGAAAGACCGTCATCAGCAGTGGAAAACACCATCTTTTCACAGCCTTTTGTTACTACCAAGTCTAGTACTGTCAGTGCCATGCCATCCACTTTTCGCAAGTGTGACTACCTATGTATAAAGAATGACACGCAAATTTCCTTGCCTGAGAAAACATTTTGCCAACAGGTGCGTGGGGATAGGTTGCCGTTTCGTCAAGACCCTGCAAAGAGATTGTCATATAGGCCTAACATCTACGAGTCTATTATACAGCCATCACCTTTTGAAAGTGATGCAAGAATACCCACAACTGCTATATTAGAGATCAAAGATCAATCTAGCAAAAGCCTGCAGTTATCTTCTACTATTACACCATCCAAGATAGACAGTCAAATGACTATGAGGTCAACATTGATTACTCATGAGAAGAATCTTAGCAGTGTACCGCAGCCCTGTTACACTTGCAGTCAAAATTCTAAGCTCAATTTGACCAATGGAAACACTAATCCGGCCGAGAATACTAGGACGGCATTCATAACTAGCAATCCAATGGAAAGAGTACAAGTAGGAAAGTTTGGAATTCGACAAAAAACGCAGCTTGGAGCTCTACAGACAGAAATGGTTCAAAATGTACGGGCAAAAGTTGAAACTCAAAAAGCAAAAAGTTTTTGGAGATCTACAGGCAACAATTGAAATTTGCCAAGGCTTCAGGCATTGCAGATAGAGTATTGAACGTACCGTAGTCCTTTTATACCCGCGACAAAAAAAACTGAGCTCGGCGGAGATGATCAAAGACGAGGGCAAGAAAAATGAAAAAGTCAACTAGGCCGGTACAAAATTATTAATTAGTGTTGAATTGTTATAAAATTAAAAGTAAAAAAAAAAAAATGTGGCATTGTGTTTAATTGAATGAGCCATCCGCCACCCGCTTTCATGAGGGCCAAGATGACTTTGGACATATCACCGTCAAGGCTAAAACTAGTTAGCCAATGTAAATAAAACTGGAACCGGTGTAATCGAGTGTTAGTATTAATCAAAAGAACAAAAAACAAAAAGCAAATTCCAAGACAGTCATAGTTTTCAAACGAAAAATTAACACTGTTGCTCAACACGATGCTAAGCACTGTCTGTGTAACCAATCAAAACATGCCAAAGGTCAGTACCAGTAATTTTCATAATGATTCAAGCAGAGGTTTTTGAAGCTATGGCCCTAAACATACCGTAGGGCTTGATTTCAACAGAGAGAGAAAAAAAAAGTGGAAGAGAAGGGTTGCAGTGCATAGGGCGCAAAAGTTTATTGTTGGGCAAGTTTATCAGGGCCTGGTGACTGGTGAAGACTTCCACTTTACTTTTCAACAAAACAATTTGAACCTGTTCAAAGACAGTTACGAGAGTGTAAACCTCAGGTTTTTACGTGCTATATTTTGATTTGGTATTGGTTTTATTGTGTCTGTAATGCCCAATGATTCTCCATGGGCCCTTGGAATTGTTTGGATAAATTTGAAATAGAACTACTCATATGCCGAACGAGCTCACGCCTGTGTGTAGGCTCGTTTTTGGTGCAGAATCAAAAATGTATAAAACGTGGCTTTAAAAGAATTAAGCTATTAAAGACCAATTTCCGAACATCCTTCAATCTCAGGCGCAGACTGCTAGTCTTTTTCTTCTGCATGGCTGCCAGCCTGGCTTGAAGCAGCAATATGTATAATCAGTTTATTGTCTTTATAACTATTTGAAAATTATACACAAAAGACATTAATACAACAAAAATAACCCTTTTAGCGGGGAATGCGCCATTCACTATATATTTCATTCACTTCGATGGCACTGAATTTTCCAAGAACTTAGTCTGTATATCAAGGGAAACCCGACATGATCGTCACTTCAGTGCGTTATGTTGAGTGGGAGGGCAAGCCGGTAAAACCTTGACAGGCTATGCTGTTAAGCTGACCATCAATTAAGGAGGTGCGGCAACAAATCGAGAAACTTGACCACCGCTTTAATGTCTTTCTTGGTATCAAGTAGGACATTGATATCAAGCTCCGGGGAACATGTTCTCAGGTGCGTACGCCCCGATTCGCAGAGGGCGCAGTCCTTCAGCAGGTGCACAACCGTTTCAGGCTGGCCACATTCGCACTTGTGATTTCGATCCAAGACTCCTATCCTTTTAAAATAAGATCCAATAATGCCATGGCTAGTTCTCAATTGCACCACCTTGCTAAGGGTGTGATGGTTCGCTTTCTCCATGATGCTGCAAAGAGGACGGTAGTTGCCTGGGTCGCTATAGAGCCTAGGCTTAGTGAACAACCTGTAAAAGCTGCCCTTAGAACTCTCATCATAATCTGATCTCCAGGCTAAACGAGCTTGAGCTCTAATGCTCTTCCTGAGGTTGGCAGTGATTTCAGCCGCCTTGAGCACCATGCTCATCTTAGCACGCTTCCAAGGTGGTCGGGTGTTCCAGAAGACATCCTTTCCAGCTGATTCTATCTGACAAGTCTGATAGAATAGCAATGCTAGCGGTTCATTTTCAGCCACAGGTCCTTGTCTCTTAATCAGCCTCTTAACTGGGTTTTTCGGGCTAACATCCCTAAGAGCTCTCAGAGAATATCGCTTACCAAATTCCTCAGCTCGCTTGCAGAAAGGTGGGACCCCCGCGTCCCGCTGTAAAATGCAGGTTGCAGTCGTTTTAAAAGCACCCAAAGTCTTCCTTAAAGCAAGATTTTGAATACTTTCAAGTTTGTCCTTGTAAACCTTTGGTGTTCTTTGATACCATACTAAACTAGCGTACTCCATGACTGGCCTAACGCATGAAACATAGAGTTGCCTCATAGTCTGACGAGTAATACCTCTAAGGACACCACCTAGTATTCCTATTGCGCCAACCGCTTTTGTAGCCTTAGAAATCACATTCTTAGCGTGCTCAGCAAAGGAAAAACTACGGCTAATAGTGACACCTAATAGTTTCAGACTGCCCTGAGCAGGTCTCCTAGGTGCACCATCTACCGGAATTACAAGTTTCCTTCTCTACTTTCTTGCTTTCTTCCTCTTGTCGGGGAAACGAGGTCGTATATAGATGAAGCTGAGCTTATCGCCATAATAAAACTCAGTGTGAGACCCTACGGCCCAGTCATGACATATTTTTATTACATCCGAAAGCTTAGTGACGTTCTTGTTGGAGTCTCTTCCACTCGTGTAAATAGTGATATTGTCAACAAAGCCAATCACTATAACACCAGCGTCGCATATGGTTCGGTAAAGATCGCTTGTGCATATGAAAAACAACAGGGGAGAGATCGGCGATCCTTCCAGTACTCCTGTTTCCACCTTTCTCACTTCAGAGAGATTCTCATCAACAATAAGGCTTGTCTTCCTCGCATTCACGAACCTAGACACACAACTCTTGGCAGCCTGGGGGAAACACATGTTCTCCATAGCTTTAATCAGAACTCCTTTGTCAACATTGTCAAAGGCCCCTTTGAAATCAATTGCTAAAACTGATGTTGTTCTTTTCCTCACTATATTTCGGTCAACATAGTGAGTCAAGCCAGCCAACGCGTCTACAGCTGAATACCCTTTACGGGCTCCAAACTGATGCTTTGAAATAAATTCTAAAGTTAGTGCCGAGAGCCTCCTTTGCACAATGTTCTCTAAGACTTTACCCAAACAGTTAAGGAGAGTTTTGGGCCGCTAAGATTTAGCCTGCTCTTCAGCTCTCTCTTGCTTTTTTAGAACCACCGTGTACCCCTTGCGGAAAACTTTAGGGTGATGGCTTATCCTCACACCCTAAAGAGTCTGGCAAGGAGGGTCTTGAATGGTCTTACCTTCCAGATATGCTTGATAGCAACTGTCTTTACCTCGCCAGGACAAGAGGCCTTGTACGAAGACTGAGTCAATATGGCTTACTCAATTTTTCTGACTATAAGCTCAGGCCATTTGTCGTCCCCTTCCCTGCAGAAAGGAACTGTCGGCAAACGTACTCCAGTTTTGGTTGAAAAAAGCTCAGCAAAAAGCGTGTCAACAATTTCTTTAGTCGATTTTGCTATTGAGCCATCCTTCCTCATAAGCTCCAAAGTAAGCCCTCTTGATTCTACCCCTCTAGCATACGGCAACATATCCCATAGGTTCTCAGAGTTTCTGGTGCATAAAAACTGGTTCCAGCACTCGCTTTTAGCTTGAACTATAGCTTTTCAAAACCTATTCTCACGGGCCTCGGCCTGCTGTTAGTTCTCCGGAGTTGTATCACGTTTAGCCTGCTGTCTGACCTTTCTGTACTCGCATCTCATAGCTTTAAGGTTGTCTGTCCACCAGCGTTTGCTGCGCTCCATAAGTCTTATTTCTGGAGTAGAAACCCAGAGACATGACCTGATAAGCACTGTTAGTGATTCAGCCAGCTTGTCAGCCATAATTTTGCCCGTGCAGCTTGTATTAGCCAGCATCAGCTCAATGCTAGCTTCTTCCAAGCATCTTGAGAATAACTCCCAGTTTGCCTGCTTGTAGTTGAGTCCTCCACCGTAACTGGTAAACTGCTCGCCGCCCCATTCCCACTGACTAGAGTCTGTGGTATTCAAATGCCAAACTTGTAGAAAATGATCACTCCCCACGTCTTGACTCTCCTCAGAGTAACACAAGCCGGCGGTCTCCTTCCCAAAGACGAGGTCGATGACTGAGCCACTCCTATGAGTGGGGTCTATTAAGTATAATTGATATAGTAAATTTGTGACTATATAGCAAAACGAAAAAACAGAAAAGAGTTGACAGTCTTAAAATTTCTTTATATAATATATATAGTTGATTGTAATGAGCCACAAGTTATAAAAGTTATCAACTATAGATACCATTTGAAGCTGTTGACAATCATTCACGACGACTTTTAAGAGCCTCCTGAAAATAAATATGCATTTTATCGCTTGTGATTACATAAGCAGCACATTTTTTCAGGCTCTCAATAGATTCGCGGGTCCGCGACATTACGTAAGTATTTCTATTATATAAGCGTTATGTAAAATGTTATGTAAATGTTCCTGTGTTAAAAGAATGTCAAAAAAAAAAGAACTGACTGTCTCTGTCTTCCACTACCCGGGCTAACTACAATACATCTGAGTACTGCAAAGGGCATGTCTTTGAGGCCCTTGTATGACCAATGGCACCGCACTTTGTACACTTGCTTGGAGCCTGGCGTGGCCGTGCTGCCTGAGCCTCAACCACTTCAAACTGGCTCAGCTCCCGCTGAGTGCTCGACCTTGGGAGTGAACTTCGAGCCCGAATTGGCTCAATTCTCTGACGAGGCTCAATAATTAGCTGCATGTTATTCTCGCGCTTCAAATGCCAGTGCTAGTAAAAGTGATTCAGAAGAGAAGTCTCGCCTTGAAGAGCATCTAATGCATGTAAGCATAGGAGGCCATATACTCGAGTGAAATTGCCAGAACAAGTTGGGGATGAAGGGGGGTTTGTCTTTGCAAGTAACTTCCGTTGTTCTTCAACCTTCCTCATTGCCTCGTGCGAAATCCAGTCTCGTATAGCTCCATATAAAGCTCCTGGTAGCTCAAGAGGGGTTCGGGTCTGTTGCTTTAGTTGATTTGCGTTTAACTCGGCGAGCTGATTCTGGACATTCTTTTTAACTCGGAAACTTTTACATAACATTTTACACAACGCTTATATAATAGAAATACTTACGTAATGTCGCGGACCCGCGAATCTATTGGGAGCCATTTTTTCATGTTTATATTTCCTTTCAATTTGCCATCCTATGTTTCCAGCTGACCTTAGACCTCTTACTGTCTCGCTTTGCTCCTCTCACAAGTCCTCTTGTAACTGCACATCAAGTTGTATACGTTTCTGATTTTATTAAAGTTAATCATTTTGTATCAATTCACTGCTAGAGTTGATTTCTCTTGACAGTTAGCTTCACTTAATTTTATACAAGCATGACAACCAGATAAAACGGCAGTAGTTTTTAAGGCCGGATGGTTCAATGTAATTATCTGATTAATTAATTTCAATTCTATAAGCTCTATGATTATTTATATAATTTAGTTGTAAAGAACAAACTTGGCCTGGCCCTTAGTGACAGTGACGGTACAACCGTTTTGGCCGCCAGAATAAGCACCATTCTCATACTTGCATTCACCGTTAACAATGGCACCTTCAGTGGCTACAATCTTCACATTGAAGTTTGCAGGGGAAAGGTTGTTAGGGTTGGGAATCAAAGACAAGTAGGTGATTCCATCGACGGAGCCAGCACCAAAGTTCAAAGGAGCCCAGTTTCCGACACCAGAGCCAGCTTCACCCCAAATGCAGCCCTTCTCCTGAGAAACGCCTGCATTGTTGACATAGTACTGAGCAGAAGTAGGCTTTCCCTGCCATTGGTAGTAAGTGGCCTGGTTGACAGTAGTAAGAGCAGCGGTAGAACCAGGGCCAACAATGGTAGGGATAACCATGTTTTCAGTACCAGGGTAATCAGTTCTGCAAATGGCAACAGAGTCAGAAAGCTCAGACACAACAACAGCGGAGTCAACACCCCATTCACACAGATCTTTCTTGGCGGTGTTAGTTCTGTAAAGCTTGCCATTTTTGCAAATCAAACCACCAACAGAGACGCCATTGGTAGGTTGCTCAGAGGGCCATTGAGTTTTGGACATGCCAGGCTGGCAAGAGTAGGAGCAGTAGGATCCTTCAGTACATTGGTTAGGGGCGCTATCAGAAGGATTGTAGATGCCAGACCATCCACCAAATCCGAGATAATCCAGAGACATGACACCAGAAACTCCGGAAGGGAAAGAAGAACAATCAATAGTTCCGTCCTCGAAAGATGTATCAATCGTGCTGTAAGCATCCACAGCCTTCAGGAGCTTGCTTGATGAACCGATAGCAGAAGTAGACAAATCATCAATTAAAGATTTTGCGTCTGAGCCAGCAGAGACAGTATTGGACGAGGACTGACTGTTATCGACTTGTCTGTGGTGCAAGTTGTGTGAATGCTGGTCAAAAGAAGGGACGGGCAGAGCCGAGGAGAGTTGGCAAAGACCCAAGATCGAGACAGCAGCGACGTTTGAGAATAACATAATAAACGTATTGTATATCTAGTTGAAGGAGTGGTGATAGTTGAGAAAAAGAGTGGCGGGTTCGATATAGGTTAAAAGGAGTGAAATATATCGGCTAGATTTTGACGTTAGTTAATTGTTTATTCAAAAGCCCAAATATGTCAAATTTCAGAACACGGAGCTAGGCTTATTATAAATAGTAAAAGCCCAAATTTTATGGTGCTCTAAGAAAGATATAACTCTTCTACAGCACCTCTGGCTCAGGAAACTTGGAAAGAACAGGAGGAACACATACATCTGGATAGTTGAAAGATAATACTTGCTGTTGAGTAAAAATAAAAATAAAAGCCCTTCTAATTGAGCATAAGGAGAGACGTCCACTTGTATTTATATTTTGGACGCATTTGGATTTCTTATGTGAAAATTTTTTCAGGGCCTAGGCACTGTTGTGAATACAATATCTGGTACTTCAAAACAATACCCTAGTTAGACTATGTAAATTATTCACTCAAAGAGAATATGTTGCATTTTCTGTATGTATATGTGGATCATACATAGAATTACACTCTAATATGCAATTGGTACCCCGAAAACAACGGATGGCAATCGATAAGGTTACTTTTTGTCATGATTATTTTCTGGGTAACGTGCAAACCCGCAAAGGGAAGCTGTGATGTGCAAGTAGACCTATAGGTACCTGCGAGTAAAGAGAAAATTCTTTTATTCCGTGATTTGCCCTAATACTTTGGAGGGAAACGACCATATTTCATACTTATATAATTACCAATCTCTTCACGCCTCCAACCTGACACTTCTGAGTCCTTTTCCATACGCTTCATTACTCAAAATTCAGTTTTTTAAAGGCAAAAAAAATGAAAAAAAATATATGTATATATAAAATACTTCTAACGTTCATTTAGGCTTGCGTCCATTCCAGAATACAGTACATAAAAATAAAATAAACGTCAAAAGAACATGTTAATTGATGAAACTATTCTCAATGAATCTTGGCTTATTATGTCCGCTGGACTTGAAATAAGTTTTATTTTACGAAATAGAAAATTTCCCGTAGGAAGCTGTTTCCGTTTACCTATCCTAGTACCGAATGGGCAAATATGTCTTGCTCAGTCTTGCTCAATAGAATGAGTTTATTGCAAAATTTTCATATACAGAAAAATATATAGGTTGAAACCTTAATTGAGAGATATTACTTCTTTTTGCCATTGTGCTTTCCAGCCGAACGTTGCAAACGTTAAGCAGGCAAGACTAGACCATTCTTGTAAGTCATCCCATTCAGGAAATTTTAGTTTTTCCATTCTGGGTTTGTTTTTTTGGTTGTTCATAAATATTCTCTTGTCTCACATCTTAGCAGATTTATTGAAATGAATAAATAGTTGATGGAATGAAAGCTTATTATGGCAGCTGCTGAAAAAAAAAAAAATTTTTAATAACTCTATGGTACTACTACAAGTGAGAAGATTCTAATCGAACGTTTATTTTCGCGGCCTAAACGGGACTACTATTTGGCAATGGTACTCGGAAAACTTTTTAGACTTTAAATTAGTGAATTGATCTTTACTCCCAGATATTGGTCTCCGAGCAGTAGCCAGTACATATGCTTATAAATGAGACAGTGGTTCGCTGGTACTACATACGCAGTAGGTATACCAATAGACCTGAAAACGGCCTATAGTGGCTTACTTCAATGTACTGTAATCAGTTTACACTAATTGCGGTGGCAATTAATATTAGTCAAAGGGTAATTTACGAGCATCAAAGTAAAGCTCATAGTACCAACTGATTCCCTTAGACAAATTGCTACATGTAACCTTCACTCATTCACCATGGCTTAATGTTTTTAACTTCAAGTTCGGCCTAGATTATTCCTTCATATTATTGATTGTGCTACAATAGATATTTATACTATTTCGGTTTAGATGGTGGTTTTGTATCATTGGTGCTTAGCACTAAAGTACCATCAAAAAGCTCTTTTTACGAGAGAAATTTCTAATTGGCAGACTCAACATGGCTACCTTTAGTGTGCTCATTATAAACTGATTAGATTTATATCAATCTGATTGTATTAGTCCCATAATTTATGGGTTTACAGTAACTGAACATTATCAAACCTATCATGTTCAATTTTGTTTACAGATCAATTATTTATACCCTCGTACATCATATACTGTTTATAATTCTCGATATTTGCAAATTCCGTCCACTTTAACGAAAACTCGTATTTAAGAACTGTACATGAGAAATCTTTTAATCTGGTTTTTGTTTAGTACCAGCACATCTGAGTAACATTGGAAATGCAAAATTGATACAAGATAGTACTACTAAAGCAGGTATCCTTTTACCGTTATAATTTTTCATACGCCAATATATATTTTTTCAAGCTTAATGTTATTTTGGTAGTCGCGTTACGTCTACTGATTATCCACATGTAACTAGTTTTCTCGAGATGCTCCCAACGCCGTCAAATTTTGGGGTTCTGTTTAACGTACAACTTTGTAATGGTGGCAGTCGACCATAAGCGTTTTGTTTCAAAAGATCAGCGCAACCCTCGTGGGTATATTATTTCAAGCTATCATTGCAGTCAACAGCTTTTTTATATCCCAATTTGTTTTTGTAAACTGATACTACCTATAGGAGAAACCCAGGACTAATGTAGCAGTAGATTGAAAAGAACTTATAAATCTTGATTGAGTACGAAAACGCACATTATCATTAAATCGATTATTTTTTTTCGTTTGATAGATTTATTATAAAGCGCAGAATCAAGTAATCCCTAGGATGTAGCAATACCTATACAATCCCAGTGTGATATCAACGGTTGTTAAATTTTTCTGCTTTCTCAGTAAGACATGAGAAGTAATAAATCTAGTGAATAAATTTAAAGGCCTAAAGACCTGGTAAGTTGATATTGTCATCTACTTTGCGAGCATCAATGACCCCTAAAACTATTTTCTATTTCACCATGTTGAAGTATTCGATTTTAGCGCAAAAAATGGTTCTGAATAGCCTTTGACTCTATTTTACCGTGGTTTGTTCAAATTTTTCACAATCAAAATTCAAGCACAATAAATAGAATTTTTTTTTGTACAAGAGTTTGGTTATTATAATAATGACTATTGTGCTAGTTTTTTTAAACTAAAACATTTCAAGATGCGCTACTTCTGATCAGATGATTTCAACTATTTTTATATACTTTCTGATTTGAGAGGTATTCAATGCGTCAATCCAATATTGGTTCAAGTCACTTTCAGGTAATTCGCAAGGTTTTTGCTACATAGTAAATAGGCCTGTTTAATTTTTTCATGTATTTATTGCAAAACCTACAAACAAATCTCATAGTGCCTTCTATTCAGGTTTTACACTTGTATGATGCAGAAACGAGTCTGCAGTAAACGAAATGAAATCTTGCAAGCTTGGTAATGAAGCCAGAATTACAGAACCCGCTACTGCAAAGCGTGTTTGCCCGACCAGTACGTAGTTTATCACTGATTCAACCAAGTGAATAATCAGAAAAACTTTAGTAAAAGATCACGTCAACAACCACCTTCAACTGTTTACAATTTTTCCTTTTTATTTTAGAAAATGTCTCGAAACACAGCAAGTATATGGCACGGATCAGTTGCCACTCGAGGTTGCCACTTGACAGTATGGCTAAAAGTATGGCGGCTTTCTCCGGGTAGTCATTAGCTATAAACTACACTTTTTTTGGTTCCATCTACTTGAATCTTTTTTTTTTTCAGTATCCGGCCGGATAAATTTGCTTTTGGCATTGGTCTTTAAGAAATGACCAAACATTGAATATTGTTTCGAGGGTTTTTATCTATTCATGTTAACTCAAGGCTCCGAGGCGTTTATCGGCCAAAAAGTCAGAATTCGAAAATGCGTACCAACGGCGCCATACTTTGCTGACTTTGAATAGTTGTCATGACAACGAAAAAACTTTTGCGCAGCTTTTTTTTTTTTTTTTTTTTATGGGCCAGCGTACTGGTAACGTCCCGGTTTAAAGTTGCATGCCAAGATAATGGTGGGCGCAATGTAAAATGTAGGTGACTGGGGAGGTTTTTAACGGGTTTTTATTTGTTTTTTCAATTACTTTTGCTCGCTTTTCTTGCCATGATCATTCATCGGACTAAACAGGTTGATGGTTGGAGTTTGCCAAAGATTGATCTCTAACGACAGAAACTATCAATTACTATGATCTAGCACAGCATGGTTTGTTTCTGGTCTATACAATGAGCTTGTAGACTTGCTTTTCCTTTTTTAGCTTGTCCCTACATAATCACTGGCAGCTGGCTGATAATCTCGCAATTGTACAAACGGGAAGTACATTCACGTGATCCAAGTACTGGAGCTTTTTGAATTTTCAATGTTCAGTTAAAGAAAAGGCCTGCAAAAGCAATTCAACACTGTGATCACCAAGCTCAGAAGACAATAATCAATGTCAGTGTTGCAGGCGCAGAGATCATATCCCATCTCTCCTAGAGGAATTAACCATTTACGCAATATAGCTGTTGTTTTTCGCAAAACTGGTTGTTGTTGTTTTTTGAAGCTTTGAAAATAGTGAAAATAATGATAATTAATCTCATGAGCGTTAATGTCTTAATCCGTACACGACGAAAGCAGAAACTACCTAACCCCCTTGAATTTTTGTAGCTCTCATAGTGCCCATAATTAGATGCCAGGGTTCGGTAAGAAAATAACCGGAATGCAAAGGAGCGTGCATTGGGCAGCCATCCAGATATTGTTATTAATTACTACGGCGAATCCTGTAAACCCGGGTGACTAGACGAGCTTTTACGAAAGTGCAAGCTATCACATGATGACCTTGTCATCAAATCGAGTTATGGCGATGGTTTAGTGCGTTTCTATTGTGATGCTCCGGCAGGGCAACTTGTTTTTAAAAGTTCAAAGGTGATGCTTTTTTTTCCAGGTTTTCTAGAAACCCATGAAACTTAAAAAAAAAAAAAAAAAAAAAAAGGTATTACCTTTCACCAGTTCAGTTTAAATCTACCATTGTTTATTCTCACCTTCTCCTTCTTATTTTTCTACTATTTCACAACATTTAAACTCCTAAACGGTTTTTCTTTTTTTTTCAGCTGGAACCATCATTTCGACTTAATCTCAAATGTTTCCCACTCTCCCTATTCCCCCTGCGAATAGGGCCGTAAGACTGAGAGGCTCTTGTATTCAGTGCCGGAAGAGAAAGAGAAAGGTGAGTTACTAATTGCCAGTCCTCTTCAATTATCCCCAAAACCAATGCTAACTGCTTTTCTTTAAACAAACAAAAAATAGTGTGATAAGCTTCGGCCCTCTTGCAGTCTCTGCGTTCACTCGAACTCGCCATGTGCCTACGACACTTTCCAAGCCTTTGACGTCAACTCGCCTAAGAAGCGCCGGCGACGCAAGAACGATAATTCAGCATCTCCCGCGGGTTCTCCGTTGACTCTTAATCCCCAGTCTCCGTCAACATTTCAAAATCCTGCGGTCAAAGTCGAGCCTACCAGTACGGCCAATAGCCCCGTTATCAAACAGGAGAGTCCCGTGAATCCGCCGATTAAAAAAGAAACCACTTCGCCGACTCCCCCCTCGCGGTTTTTTTCCCAACAGCCTAGCGTGCCGCTTTCGTTTGTAAACTCGCACCTTCTTAACCCAAGCACGTCGTCTACACCTTCACCACCAAACCCCGAAGCCTCGAATGGATCTTTCGATAGCCATCGTCTGTCCGCGATTACACCTTCGCCATCTATTACGCCGCCAACGCAGCCCAAGTCGACGCCTACTCCTGACATTGCAAAGCTCTATATCACGCCCCCAAGTACTTTAATTTGGAAATCACCGACGCTGCTTCCTCAGCACTCGGCAGTGCCAATCAGTAACAAAATTGTTCTACTTGACGAAGACGACAAGAAACAAGAATTATCCGCTTTGAATGATCAACGTGAAGTTGGCGATGCTGATGCATCTTTACAGCCATCTCACGCCGTCGCCACTACGGCCACTACGGCCCCGACGACAACGACCGAGCTAAATAGTTCGCTGGCAGCTTCCTCACCCGCTATTGCATCCCTCAGAATCAACCCGGATCTTTACCATCCTCCCAGCATTCACAGCTCGTTGAAGTATTTGTGGTCGTTTTATATCGAAAGCACATCGCGTTTTTGTGCTATCCATGACTTTGATACGCCGTTTGTGTCTTCCGTGGTGCCCATGGCGTTTAACAATCCAGCGCTGCAAACATCGTTGATGTATCTCTCATCCATCTACCGAAATCGTATCCTTGGTCTCCAGGACCCCAACCAGGAAACTATTGCAGCTGAACTCTCAGTGCGGACAATGAGAAGTCTGCGTGGTCATTTGAGTTTAAATCTCACGCCCTCGGACGCTCTTGTAGGAATCACTGCTTGTTTAGGTTTAGCGTGCTGCTATATCGGCGAAAACAACTCAGAAAACTACAACACGCATTTGTACGGCGGGCTAATGGTCGCGACGCAGGTGCTGGTCCCGAGCAAAAACTTGCACTTGTCTCTCGAGGCCTGGTTTGTTTTCAAGTGGCTGACATACTGCGAAATCCTTGTTAACGTCAACCTCCTGCCCATTCCAGAACGTCTCGTGACGGCTAAGGCTCACAACCTGCCAGCGATGCAAAAGCTCTACAAGTGGTGGCAGGAGCACGCGGCCGAAGATCCGGAATACTACTTACCAGTTGACTCATTCTACGGATTTGGCACGCGGTTGGCGCCGATGCTTTTACAGTTGAACATTCTTGTAACCCGAGATGCGTTTTACAGCCTTGGCAACACCGCAGTTGAGCCGGCCTCGCGCGAGGAGATTGAAGCCCTTGAGTCTGAGCTCTGGGGCGCGTATGAATCATCGCAGATGGCCAAGTATTCCAGTCATGGGCTCGGTCAAACCGACATTGATCTACTGCACTGTGATGCTTCATTCCACGGTGCAGCGCTGCTTTATCTTTACACATATCTTAAGATTGACGACTTTACCCAGAAGGAGCGCATTCCGTATTTAGTGCTCTCGGTCATTGAGGAGGTGCAGGCCATCTCGCCAGTTTGCCGGACGGCCGGCGCGCTTATGTTTGTCATGTATATAGCTGGGTCATATGCAACGGGCGACCAGCGCAAGTTTATTCACGACCACCTCGACTCTATGCACCAGACGTGTCTTTCCAGTGTCAGCTCGTTGTTGCGTGCTCTTAACCTGATATGGCATCTCCGCGACACCTCAAACTTGCCTATTAAGCAATGCCACCGCAAAGTGTGCGAGGCCGGCATCAACGTCTGTGTGTACTAGCTGCTTCTTTTTTTTTTTTCTTTTTTTTTCCAACGCAGGGTTTTTGCAATTGGGCTTTTTATTTATTTATTTATTTATTTATTTATTTATTTATTTATTTATTGACTTATTTATTTTTTGTATCATAATTATCTATAGATTATAATAATCTAAAAAAAAAAAAAAAACTTTAGACTTGCTCAGTTTACTTTTTAATCAGAATAATTGTATACATGAAGATAAGTAGTAGTCGTGATTATTTATGGTAGGTCTGTGATCCGGCGCAAAAAGAAATAACAATGATAGACAATAATAATAAAAAGACAATAAAAAATGAAATAAATAAAATAAAATAAAAATTAAAAATAAAAAATAAAAAAATAAAAATAAAAAACCAGTTATCTAATGAGGGAAATGCCTTTTCTTTTCTTTTTCTTTTGCAACTTTTGAGTTGAATCGGCGAGCGGCGACGTGGGTTTGGCAATCTTCTTCTTTTTTGCTGACGCGGGTGCATTGGGTCGAGGCTTTCGCGCACTCTCAAGCAGTTTTTTCTTGGGGGTAGCGCGTGTAGGGGTGCGGAAGGGAGTTGGGGCCTCAGTGGGTTGCTCGGGTTCGTCAAGACCCTCGTCATCTGATAGTTCCCGGCCGGGGGAAGGTGCCAAACTAGACTGGGAATGCAATGTTAGTGAAGGTTCAAATTTTAATGGTAAAAAAAAAATGCTAGACACTTACCTGAAGCACCACAAAGTGCCCGTCATTGTTGTCTTCCTGTACCGAATTCTCGTCATCAGTGTCATCATCAAGTAAAACGCTTAGCGGCTGGCGTTGCACGCCCTTTGGTGCTAGAAACCGTTTCTTGGGCGTCTCGAGCGCATTCTCGTTGGTTTTATGCAAGTCTGGAGGTGGGATATTCTCCTTGTCGCGCAACTCGTTGACCTTGGCGTTAACCAGTGCAGCTGCCTGGTCAAGTACGTGTGCAGTCTCTTTAAAGACAAGCATTTTTGGGCGCTTGACACCCAATTTTGATGTCGAGGTTGGCGTAGCCGGGGACAATGATGCGAGTGAGGCCCCAAGCACCCTTGCAGGTTTGCGCTGGCAATCAGAAAATACAGTCAGCTTTTTAGGAGGCGGCGACCGCGGCACTGGGTACTTGGACACTCTAACCTGCACGTTCTTTTTTTCACTATTGAGCTTTTTGATACTGCTGGGAGCGTCATTTGATTTGACATTGCGATTGGGTGTTCTGAGATGGTTGATGTTGGTCTTGGACTTGAGCGCCATGGGTTTCCGCGCGTTTATACCTGTCATTGTAGACCACCTGATGCAATATTAGAAGGATGAAACCAGAGATTTTTTGCGTCCTGGACCGACCGTGATGTTGTTTATTCTCGGATGGACGCAATGCAAAGTGGAGGTAATGAGGAAGGAAAAGGTTGTTTGTTTTGACAGAGAAAGACCAAGCAAAAAGATGGAAAATGCAACATATGGTTGGAAATTAGCAGCCTCAGTAGCGCAAAATCATAGACGCGGTCTGTGTACTAGGAAGTAATACAGGCAACACGTAAACAAACCAAATATCCCAAGCAACGCAAAAAAAAAAAAAAAAGTAAACAAACCTCCAGCGAAAAAAAAAAAAACCTCTTCCTCTAGGTTTCTTTTCATCTCATTTCGGTTCGCAGCTAGTAGCACACAAAGCTTAATCGCCCAGAGACGTCATCGCGCAACCCCTCTGAAGCACACATATCCATCCTTTTCATATATAATGACGAGCACGGCGACAACAAACACGCCTCTGCAAGATATCTCCCATAATATCCCCTCACCGCTCAAATCAACCATGTCGCCGCTGAAACCCGAGCTGAAAAAGCGACCGCCTCCCGATAACAGAACCCCAGAGTCCAAGGCGGTGCAGCGGCGAAGACTTTCGTCTGAGGAGCCTAATCAGGATGACGATCTCAAAGATATCTTTTCTATCGCCGCCATAAACAACAAACTGCAGCAGCATCAGCAAACTGACAAATCACGCCTGGTCACTGAAACTAGACTGCTAGGCGTACTGGAATTTAATAGCATTGATAACACCCAAAGCATCCACAACACAACAGAGACGACGTCAACCACAACGACAAAAACCCCCTTGACTACCACTGACTGTGTTGTAAAGGAAACACGATCTATTCACGACAGCATATACACAACCCGCAAGCATCATCAACCCCACCCCCACTTGCAACAGTACCAGGTGCTGCCGCAGCGCCGGCCCCTGATGGAGATGCCGGCGCGGCGGGCTGCTACCGCGACGCCAGAGCCAGCTCCGGTTGCTGCTGCCACCAACGAAAAAGAAATTCAACTGACCCGTGAAATCGAAAAGCTCCAGTTGGAGCGTCAGTATAATGACTGGCTACACCAGCTTGAAGTCGCCAGTTGGCGCGAGACTGTCGACTTTCTCGAGCTAGAAAAGAAATTTATGATATCGGTCTGAATCACAAACAGATCTGGGCTATTGGGGAAATCTTCTTGCGACCAATATTATTTTTTACGTTGGTTTATTGCACTCCTCGTTTTTTTATTTTTTTTTATTTTTTTTCCCTATGCTCTTTTCACACACCTCTAGCAGTCGTTTGTCTTTTTCTTTTTTCTTTGTAATGTCTTATTTTTTTGGTGTTTCCTTAATGAATTTATAGATTTTGTTATCATGAATGGACCTCTGGGTTGTCAATCAAGCAAAAGTAGGCATCTGCAAGATGGAAAGATGGATCTTAG
Organism: Geotrichum phurueaensis; assembly: GCA_030558065.1. Taxonomy (NCBI): domain Eukaryota; kingdom Fungi; phylum Ascomycota; class Dipodascomycetes; order Dipodascales; family Dipodascaceae; genus Geotrichum; species Geotrichum phurueaensis. The sequence goes on from JAJMRT010000057.1 coordinate 39,008, forward strand.
ATGTAGAGCCATGATCGGCTTTGCATTTTAATAAAGACTTGATGCGTAGTCCTTGATCAGAGTCTTAAATCAAAGTTTGTGGGGTTTGACAATATGCAAAGATCTGTATAAAAAAAGAAAGATCAATAGTATGGCACTGACAGGCGTATGCCAGTTCCAAAATCAAGCCAGAAGCAAAAATGGCTGAATGGTTGCCCATGGGTTCCACAGAAAAAATGGCTAGTTCACGAAAAACTTCCACATCATGGGAACTCTTTTCTCAATCAAACTGAGTTGGGTTTGACCATTTTCCAGAAGAACCCTACGGAATTAAAGATAGTAATTTTTTTTTTTTTTCATACCTGAAAATTTGAAGCTCTTAATGTAGTTAAAAAAGAATTCTGGCAATTAATAGATGAAAAGGCGTTTTCGTTGAAGTTGATAACGAGAGTCACAATAATTTAAAATACATTATTTAAAACCACAGCTCATTTAGACCTCTGATCACGCCTGGCAGTTATGACAAACATGATGCCATTGTCGGCAGCTATCTGGTTTTACTGCAGGTAGCAAAAATTTAGCTATTTCCTAAAAGCGATGAACCTGAGGCCTTATAGTAATGAAGATCCAGATGCTTGACGGGGTGAGAATTAAGAAACGTAACAATCGTAATACCGTTGAAGCATAGTCTGACAAAGAACAAAGCTCTGCGAGAGCTAATAGAAATAAGCAACTACAATCAATGAAAATCGGTTTGATTGTGACCGCATAGTACCACGGAACGATGGAAACAGAACAGTGCTTTTTTTTTTTTAAAAAAAAAAAGTGAAAAAAAAAACTGCAAAAAGCTTAAATAACAGAAATCTGTATCTTAATGTTTTTTTTTTCATACAAAAGTTGATACTCAAAATTGAAACATGATCGCTCTTTCTGTTGAAATTTGACTGTACGATGTAAATGGCGATCAGGGCTTCCAAAATCTAAAAGCTGAACTTTGAACAATGGGCGACACTGAATTATAAAAAGCCATTTGGCCAAAGTGGTAAAAGAAATGCTCATGTTAAAATTGCAGGCATCTTACGTCTCAAATTTACAAATTAAGACTGCAATTTTTTTAATCATTTTTATCATTATAGTTAATGTGGCATAAGTATAAACTCTCAATGACCTTCAAAGTGAAAAAAAAAATATGACACTTATTTCACAACTATTTCCTAATAGAATTCACAATAAAATAGAAGATTGATAAAAAATTGTGATATTTAATGTTTATAAAAAAAAGATAAATGGGCAATCATGCTTCATATATATATATACAATCTTAAAAACGAACCACACACGAAGATTTAACCCTATGTCTTTTTTAAATTGGGTTAACATCAGAAATCTAGCCTTTGAAAGCTAACTATCTTTTAATACTACAACACGTTTTTTATTATTATTGTATCCAATCTTTAAATAGTTTCATCATTCTATTTTTCAGGCAGTTTTTTTTTTTTTTTTTTTTTTTTTTGGCTTATTGGAAAACACCTAGAACCAAACATATTCTATCCATTCATCAAATCTACTTTACACTCTAAAAAAACGATTTTATAAAAAGCCAATGAAAGACAAAAATGTGCCAACTTCTCATCAATGTGCGGATACACTCAACTTTGTCATGTACCAATCATTTGCAACAACTGGAGTTTGCTACCAAACTTTTAGGAAACAGTTACCAGCGAAACAATCAAAATTGCCCAACAACAAAACAAGAAACTAAGGAGTATTTTTTTTCAAAGTTTAAATTTCAAAATTTCACAATCTCAAAATCTCAAATTTTCAAAATTCAACTCATGTCAAAAGGTGAGCTTATTTTTTTTTTTTTTTTTTTTTAGCTGTGGGGTATGACTCGTTGAATAAACAATAGCTTGTTGTCGTGATATTATCTTGTTCAGCATAATAAGAAAAAAACAACTAAACATTACTAGCTCAAGCGCACCGGGAAAGTTGGAATTTTGGTTATGCAACTCCTGTACGTAGAACGCCAAATCGGTCAATCTGGCCCTCCCGAAATTGCCGTGCAAAGAAGAGAAACCTACTAGTGGGGCCCGTACTTTTGCTTCATCATTAGGAAAGATTTTTGCATTACTATTTTGCAATTTTATTTTTGGATATTGATTTAATCTATTGGGCTCTCAAACAAGCTGGATTTAGTCACTGCAGGTGATTTGGAAGAAATTTAGTAGGCTCTCTGTAGATACGATTTTGTGTCTTGGCACATGGATGTCAAAATGGTCTGCGTTGAGCCGCGGCTGCAGCAATGCTCCGGATAGATACCGAAAGGTGAAAAAAAAGCACCAAAAACCAGCACTAACAACAAGAGCGTAGTTAGGTATTATAGCAACCGCTTGAACTGCTCAATAACACAAGAGATGTGGGTAAAATTGCCATTTCAGCTTCACGCTGGCCATGTCATACGGAAAGCCCAATTTTATTTTTGGTCTTGGTTGTCTAACAAAGTTTACTTTAATTGCTGGCTTTAAATTTCATCATAAAACCAGCAACCCAACGTTTTGTTTTTGTGCAAAAAACCAGACTAACGTTGAAAGTTTTCTAGGATTATTCAGGATTATGTTGTACGCATCATTCAACTATTTCAAAAGCCTTTACTTGGAGAAATCCCAAGTATTGAAAAAAAAAAAAACATTCAATGTTTGAAAGGAAAATAAGCCATTACTTGGCTAGCGCGCAAAGCCGCTGACCAATGGCGTGATGAAATCTAATCAATCTTTAAACTCTTGCTTATTTCGGTGTTAGCACAAAACAACAATAACAAACACTAAGAAGACCATTAATAAGAAACGAAATTAATAGTGAAAAAAATATTTTAAATGGAAAAAAAATAATTTTTTTCTTGCAAATTCAGCTGTTATCCTGACAACCAGTCAGAAAGAACAGAAAAACAAAGCTGAGACTAAGGCCTTTAAACCAGATGATTACACGTACAACGTATGGTTAACAATAGTTAATGGTGGCAGATATGACTTGCAATGCTAACTGTTGATAATTTTTCAAAAGATGAATTTTGTTTTCTTTTTTTAAAATTTGCATCAGAGGTCGTTGGAAGCTATAATTTCATACAACGGAGGGATCCCACTGGAACCGGTTCCAAGCCTGTTTCATAACCTTTGCCACCATGATCACTCTAGTACTCGGTCTACGGAGCAAAGTTTTCACACATAAAAAAGTTGGTTTGTATATTTTCATGAAAAACTGAAAAAAAAAGGGTCATAACAAAATCGTGCCGCAAAAAAGACACCATAATAATAATAACAAAAAAATAAAACGACTGTGTAAAAAAAGCCATGATAATATGTACAATCACAAAAAACGTAAGCTGGCTTATGGCCTCGTAATTAAGACGATGTTGATAATAATATAGTAGACAGAGACAAGAAATGCCCCGCCACGTTAGCAGCAGCGGCGGCGCAGCGTTCGGGCCAAACCTAAAACTCAAAATCGGAGTTGTACGGCAGTGAATCAAACTGGTGCGGTAACTGCTGCGAGGCACCAAAAAGCTGAAAGTGATCTTGATGGTCGTGTAAGTTAGCCAAAAGCGTATTTGCGTTATCATGGTGTGGGCTACTCGTTAGATGATTATTGCTAAGGTTACTGCCACCATTTGTGGTGCTTGTGGCGTTGATACTATTGGATGCATCGTTGTTATCATTAGGCGTTATGGTGTTGAGAGTTTCAATGATGGCTGTGAGACTATCGGGTTCCTTTTCGTCTATCAGTCGGGCGTCGGAAGTGATATCTGACAGCCCGTCGGAACCGTGGGGTAGTGCGTTATTGTGAGGGAAGTATTGATTATACATTTGATTAAGTGAAAATTCTGGTTGACTTGCCGCAAACTGGCTGCTGGCAAAGTTGAGATCTTTGGAGTTGGTGCCGTTGGTGCCGTCGGCGTTGGCGCTGTCAGAAGAATGCGGGCTAAACATATCTGCGGGGTTTGGCGTGGTGTGAAGCTTTGGGTAAAACTCATGATTGTTGCTGCCGGGTTCGGGCTCTATTTCGTAATCTTTTTTGATCAACTCAGATTTTATCGATGGAACAGAGTTGAGCAGCGCTGGATTAAAGTCAAGGTCACCAAGGCCAATGTAAAAGTCATCGATAGGAAGGCCATTTTGGTTTTGCTGGTGCTGTTGGGACGACGGAGAAACATCTAGACCGCTAGGCATACCGCCGCCGTTGCTAGAGCTACCTAGGAGTTTATGGACTTCAGGATGCTGAAGCAGTTCGCTTCCCTTCTTATCTTCAACTACGTTGTTGTAGAGCTGGACTAGCACTTTGAGTGTGTCGTAAAGCATGCCAATATCGTTAGGATTATCATTAGAATCGTCATCTTCAGCAAGTATTAACAGGAGTAGCATATATATGACCTCTTCCAGCTCTTTGCAAACCCGGCTGCGGTCCTCCATGTTAGTGAACCGCGAGTAGTTTTGCGCCAGGTAGTCGTAAAACTTTTTATAGTTTTCAGTAGTCTTTGTAAAAACGCCGTCCAAAGACATGATGAATAGCGGTAGGCGTGGAGATAAAGGGTGGCGGCGGATAGAAGGTGCGATGCAGAGGTAGGTATGGTGTTGTAAGTAGTGAGAAGAGGGAAAGAGAATGGTGGAGAATGGAACAGAAGCAGCAGAAAATTTGGGAGCCAGGGTGATTGATTTTGTAAGAGCAGTTGAGTAATTGTAGAAATAATGGTCTACACATAATGAGTAGACTTAGTTGGAGACCTGTCATTTCGTAGAAGGCTTGAAAACACCCTTACCCTTGTCCCAAAAGCGACTCTTTTTTTTTTTTTTCATTGGCTATAAATATGTGCACCGCATTTCTGGCAACAATTGTGCGGTAGCTCACGATCTGATAATAATAACAATGGCGAGACAAAGCGTGAACAAATAGGCACAATCACCAATAAAACACATTGTTTATTGAGTGCTGTTAAACTGAAAAAAATTATGTAGTTGATATTATCAGTTTATTTATATTCATTCTTCTTTGCTAATCCTTAGGCCATCTCACTGTCACGCTTGTATAGAACAGAGAGGATGGATTCTCTTGAAGCAGGTGCTAAGTGAGTGTATACTTTGCTGCTGCTAATTTTGTATGTTATAGAAAATATATAGCAAGAAAAAAGACTTTGAGATCAGACCTTTAGCACTTTTGTCACTAATCTTTTGACCGAACTTTCGAACAAGGACCGCCTAGTAAAATATATTATGAAATAACGCCTTTGATTTTTATGCAAAAGATAATATTGCATTACCCACCAGCGTGAATTTCCAATGCCCAGAAATTACCTTTAAACAGAAAAATAAATTCTGTAGCTGATGACAAATGGTTCTGTTCATGATAGCCAACGTAACCGGAGTAAGTAGAGAGTTTTCAAAAAAAAAAAAGATTGATTTCATATTCAATTTTTGTTTTGGTAGAATGTTTCAGAAGCTTTATAAAATGGGTGTTTTGATCATTATACTCTGAGTTTAGGTTGGGTGTGACTTGCACGTCATAGTTAGTTAGTAGTACTGGCGTTAGTAACCAAATTGACATTAAGTTTTGGGGATGATTGTGTTACAAAATGGTTTCGGAGTTTCATGGATTATCGTAAAGCCACCACAGCCAAAAAAAAAAAAAAAAAAAAGCAAAACAATGGAAGGAAAAATCCAACATATTGATTATATTGATTAATTCATAATTTCTCAAGACTCCACTACTGTGCTCTAGCAACATTGTATTTGCAAAAACTTTCAATCACCGATTATCGAAGTAAATGATTTCAATTGCGTACAATTCATCTTGGCGTTAGTTTATAACTGCTTGAAATATGCTCGGAGAGTATTCTGACACTAAACATGTGAATGTACTCTTTAAAGTTGATAGAAAAGTCAGCAAGCAAATACTATTTTTTGCAGATTTCGTTGGATAGGAATTCTTAGGTCAAAAGCCATCTTTGTAATGACTAGTCTAGAAACAAAACAGAGTCTATAGGTTGAAAGCCTAGATTTTTGAACGTCTTTTTCGTTTGTTAGAAATTGCTGCCAATGGAACAGGACTATAAAATTTGGGTGAAAGTTTGAGGCTAATTTTGCAAACTGTCAACCTGCAACAATAATGGTAACTATTTTGAATGTCCA
>JAJMRT010000057.1:45262-61120 GCA_030558065.1 Geotrichum phurueaensis
AAAAAAAAAAAAAAAAAAAAAAAAAAAAAAAAAAAAAAAAAAAAAAAAAAAAAAATTGAAAAGAGTGATGAGTTTTGAGAATAAAGAGAGCGGGAAATTGGTGTGAACTCAGCGCAAAAATTCGTTTCGCATAATTAAAGAGAGGAGCATCAGCCCTGTGAAAACTGTGGCATAGCACTCCATATAAAGTAGAATTAAGGCAGAGACGACAAGCGTGATGATAAGAGCCATGGCTTACGAATTGCGCTGAGGAGTTGAAGTGTACCTGAAGAAATTAGATGTGGTCAAAGAAGAAATAAAAAAGAAGAAACAAAAGAATAATCAGAAATGTTTTCAAACATTTTGAAATGAAACGCAGTGTGAAATGACAATTTAAAGGACAGATAACACTTCTTGAAGAGACAAGAAAACAATGGGCTGATTTGTGAAATATTGAAAAAAATTAAATATTTATGTTAATATGTATTTCATATATATATAGAGCTAAACTATTTGTACCTGTGTTACTAGTTGGTACCTGCCACAGGGGCAAATAGTATGGAGAGCGGGGGGCATGACTTGACGTAGTTATGGGTCGTTGTGCTCAATTTACCTCAACATAGAATGACTTTTTATCAAAAACGGAATAGCGTGCCTAAAAGAAATAATAAAAGTTAAACTAAGAATTTAAAGCACAAATCTTAAAGCATATACTATTAGTCTGATGTGTATTTAGGGCTAAACCCTAACAGCATATTATGGTTAAAGATATTATGACACTTTTTTTCCTAAAATGGAAGAATAGTCGACCTTTTGAGTTTTTTTTTTTTTTTTCAATTTTTCTTGTTCAAAAACAACCCGACCCCAACCCTAGTCTTATCATTGGCGTATGACATAATGTATCACATGATCAAAGTTAATTTCTGTCAGCAAAGCCTACCCAGGATTTGTGCTGCCAGCCGTCAAGCAAGACCAGCCAAAATTTACTATGGGCTACCATAGTAATTTCGCACTTGCAAAATTTTTATTTTTTTTTCCACTACACAAATTTCTTCCACTCTTTTTTTTTTTCCCTTTTTTTTTTTTTCTCTCTTTTTTTTACCGTCTCCCTGACAAAAAGGTCGCATCTTTTTATATCCAGCCAACCCTTGATTTCATATCAAAATGCAAATTTTCGTCAAGACCTTGACCGGCAAGAGTATGTAGCGGCGCGCACGCATTGTCGACGTGGTGGCGCGGCAGGCGGCAGAAAGGCACGATAATTCGGAATGAAAGAAGAAAGCGTCGGATAGAGAGAGAGGCAGAGAGAAAAAGAGAGATTGAGAAAGAGAGCGAAGGTGACAACGGGTACTAGATTAGACGGGTAAAATACGAACAGAGGGAGGGTCTTGTCGTCTTTATTTTTTATCGATTCTCTGTGAATATTTTCTCTGTGTACTATTATTGTCGACTTTCTTTTATTTTCACTGCCTATCCGTCATGCTGCCGCCCACGATTGTTTTGGGTTACTTCAGTTACTAACATAGAAATTATAGCCATCACCCTTGAGGTTGAGTCTTCCGACACCATCGACAACGTCAAGTCCAAGATCCAGGACAAGGAGGGTATTCCTCCTGACCAGCAGCGTCTTATCTTTGCCGGCAAGCAGCTCGAGGACGGTCGCACCCTTTCTGACTACAACATCCAGAAGGAGTCCACCCTCCACTTGGTCCTCCGTCTTCGTGGTGGTATCATTGAGCCCTCTCTTAAGGCTCTTGCTTCTAAGTACAACTGTGAGAAGTCTATCTGCCGTGTCTGCTACGCCCGTCTCCCTCCCCGTGCTACCAACTGCAGAAAGAGAAAGTGTGGTCACTCCAACCAGCTCAGACCCAAGAAGAAGCTTAAATAAGCGGATCGCCCCCTCTGGTATACCAGGCCCCTGGTTTGTTGCTTTCATTTTTTTTTCTTTTTTTCATGTATAGGTTGAAACAACTAAAACAAAAAGTTATTTATACATTGCTGATGCAGGGCGCAAATACGACAGGTGTCAAGGAAGGGAGTTACAAGTAATGAGCATAGTGTAGAAACTTTGGAGACCAAAAATTATGTCTAGAGAGCTCTTGTTCGCCGCATCCTTGAAGGTCTGTAAGCTATAGTCTAGGCTTGGACAAATCATGGTCGCTTTGAACCTTTTTAAAGTCTGTAAGTCAAAAACTTGACCTAGCGAGATCTTGCATTACTTTGTGTGTTTGTCTTGTCTAGTTTACATTTCGTAGTAGCTACATTGATCCATGTACAGATATGTCCATGCGTGCTCTCACAAGGTTTTGGGTCTTTCTCTCGTCCAACTAACCTGGCTCAAAAAACCAAAAATAACATTAAAAAATAAAAACAACAACAACAACCTGCACTTGTGCTATCGTAAAGGTTTGATTTTGATTCCAAAAATATACCCTCCGTGTATTTTAGAGTAATAGAAGTCACAAGTTTACAATACCTTTTTGTCCATTATTTTTCCATGAGTTTTAAAAAAAATATAACGTAAGTGACATGTGAAATGAACATACAAGTGAAATGAACACTTTTCTTTATCTCACAATCTTTCCATTTAATCAATTAACAACTTATTTATTTAATCAATTAATTGTCAACTACGTGAGATGCCACAAACAAATGATGAAGCTAGAATTTTTCTGGCTCTTCAAGCCTATAATAATGACCCAAAATTGAGTCTCCGACGCGCCGCAAAGCTCTATCAAGTCAATCACACGATTCTTTACTGCCGACACAACGGCATGCAAGCTCGAGCTAATACTATCTCCAAATCACGCAAACTATCTAATCTAAAAAAAAAGATAGTTATTCAGTATCTTCTTGACCTAGATTTGCGAGGTTTTCCCCCGCGACTGGGTGGTGTTGAAGAAATGGCCAACCGGTTGCTTGCAGACCGCGATGTGTCACCCGTCGGCAAGCGTTGGGCTAGAAACTTTGTCAAGCGGCACGGAGAGCTTGATACGCGGTTTTTTTCGTAAATATGACTCTCAAAGAGCTAAATGCAAAGATCTAACTATTATTTACAATTGGTTTCTACTTGTACAAAATACAATCGCAAAGTACGGGATCCATTCAGATGATATTTATAACTTTGACGAGACTGGCTTTCTAATGGGCATGATTGCAAGCAGAATGGCCGTTGCGGGGTCAGAAAAGCGTGAAAAACCAAAATCAGTACAGCTTGGAAACCACGAATGGATCACGGTGATTCAAGCTATTAATACGGAAGGCTGGGCAATTCTACCGTTCGTTGTGGCTGCGGGCCAATGTCACCTCGCCAACTGGTACTGAGAAAGCAATCTCCCGGATGATTGGGTTATTGCGACAATCCAATCTGGTTGGACTAATAACGAGACAAGTTTCGAGTGGCTAAAGTACTTTGACCAACACACAGCCAAGCGATCAAAAGGTGTCTTTCGTCTTCTGATCCTCAATGGGCATGAAAGCCACCACTCGGCCGACTTTGAGGTGTATTGCGATGAGAACAACATTATCACGCTCTGTATGCCACTTCATTCGTCTCACTTGCTTCAGCCTCTTGATGTCGGGTGTTTTGGTGTGCTCAAAAAGGCATATAGTCGAGAAATAAAGCGTCTTATCAGATGCTCTGTAACCCACGTTTCGAAGTCGGAGTTCTTTCCCGCCTTTCACGCTGCATTTCAAGCTACCATGACAGAAAAAAAACATCAAATTAGCTTTTAGAGGGGCTGGGCTTGTTCCTTTTGACCCAGAAAGGGTAATTTCGAAGCTTGATGTGCAGCTACGGACTCCACCGCCGGTTGAGGAGATCGTCCCCTCTACCCCTTGGGGTTCAAAAACCCCAACGACCGTCCTTGAGGCTGAATTTCAATCTGAATACCCTGAAAAACAAATCAAAAGACATCATAGTAGCTCTCCAGAGCCAAATTCAGAAGCCTTGAAGTCTCTCTCTAAGGGAATAAAAGCAATTATGCATGAGTATGCTCTAGTAAAAGCAGAGGACCAAGACCTTCGACAGGCAAATGAGATACACAGCTGGCGCCAAAGGGCAAAAAGGACCTGATTAATGAAAAGAGGGGTAATGGCAGTTGAGAAAGGAAGGCAAGCAATTGCTCAGCTCAATTTTGATGCCCAGGTAGCGGTTGAATCGTCGAGAAGTGGTGGTCAAGGAAGGTCGGCGCGACCGAGGGAAAGGCGCTGTGGAGTATGCGGTAAGCTCGGACATAACGTAAGAACGTGTCAGGTAGTGATTAATACGTCTGGAGAAGAGTATAGCAACTAGTTTTAAGTAATCAGATGGTTTGTTGTATTTTTACAGTGATTTATATCTTGAAGGTGAAGAAAAGTGTTCATTTCACTCGTATTTTCATTTCACCTATTACTTACGTTATATATAAGTGCTATTATTATTTGAGAGCCCAAAAACAACATATAGCAGATTGATAATAGAGCTTAGAACACATTTAATATATATATACAAAAGCTGCTCAGTGATTCATCACAAACCAGCTGGTTTAAAGATTATTCAAAGAGCAATATGTCTACCCCCCGTCAATAAGTTCAAAAAAACTTTATAAAGTTGTTGACTCGGTCTAATTCAATTTACTGACACAAACTTGTCTAGCTATATATGAAACAAAAAATAGTAGTAATGGTAGTATATGTAATTTTATATCGGTTTCATTAGACCTTCAAATAAATATTATGTGCATTCTGTTCAGGGGGGGAAGCACCAGGGATGTTGATGGATGCAGTGGTGGGAAAAAAAAAAAGTTTCAAAACAAGATAAAACAAAAAAAGGAAACAAATAGTAAATCAACAACAACAACAAAAAAAAATTAATAAGCGAGGGAAAATAAAAATACCCTGCACAAACAAAAGTGAAAATAAACAAGTTGAAATTTGCAACTGCCTGAATGCTTGTAGGGGTTTACCAGTTCTTTGATAAATAACTTTAAACAGGGGTGATGGGGGTGCCTACTAAAAAAGACTCAAATGCCGTCGATGGTGTCGTCACATCGTCATTATCATGAATGAGCGACCCCGGCGGACAGTAGCGTTGTAGTACCTCTCGCAGAGAATTTTTAATAATGGGCTTCTCCATGAATGAGTCCATACCGGCGGCGACGCACTGGGCAGCGTTCTCTTCGTCAGCAAAGGCGGTGAGCGCGACAATGGGATATGTATATCCCAACTGCGAGCGAATAATTTGAGTAGCTTGCAGGCCGTCCATGCGCGGCATCTGGACATCCATAAAAACAACGTCATAGTGGACACCCTTGCGGATGGCTTCTTCAACCTTGGCAATGGCTTGTTCACCGTTGACAGCAAGCTCGACATCCTTTACGCCCTCCAATGCAAGCATACGTTTCATGATCTCCTGGTTGATGATGTTATCTTCAGCAATCAGGATATGAGCCTTGACCTCATCTGAGGTGCCGCTGGTCCCAACAGCCGAGACAGGTTTTCCCGAGTGGTTAGACGGCAATTGTGGCTTGGAAGAAGATGGGCGCGGCTCAAAGTAGGAAGTGACCTTTGACGGCATAGACTTTGTTGATGGGGTCTGCAATGTCTGAGTCTGTTGCTGGGAGAACGAGCTGGTAAAGTTTACCATGGGCGCAATCACCGAGATAATCGAGCTCTTACGCTCGCGCGTCGCTGCGGTGTTGTTATTAGCGCTCGTGCTGCGAATGCTGTTGTTGCGACTAACTGCGCCAGAAGATGTCTTACGACCAATATCGACAGTGTAGTTGCCTTCAATAATGCGAGTCTGTTTGATGGGGAAATCAGCGGTTACAATCAAACCGGTACCGTTGGAACTCTTGTTATGAAGCTCAATGGTACCACCAAGAAGAGAAGTTAATTGCTTGCAGATAGATAAACCAAGACCAGCACCACCGTGCTTTCTAGATAATGCCTGATCACCTTGCACAAATGGTTCAAATAGCTGCTCACAGGTATTGGGATCGATACCGGGACCAGAGTCCTCAACCTCTATCCGCAACGTGCATGGCAAGAGTTCCGGAAGATTATATATACTCCTTTTTTTGTCATTGAAAATGCTGGAACTCTTGCCATTGTCGGAAGAGGTGGAAACCAAAGCTAAAGAATCAGTAGAATTCGTCTTATTGCTGTGGAACTTGTTTGTGGATATCGATACTAAGCTAAGGTCATGAATAGACGACTCGCGTTCAAGTTGCGCGCCTGGCTCTGCCAGGAGCGCTGGTGAATTGTGTTCCAATGTCAAGTTGCTATTGAGAATAGCGCGGTTTGAAACTACCGCGTTAGAGTCAGGGCCATTATAGCTGGTGGTTGGGTCACTGGTAGGGGCATCTGCTATCCATTGAATCCGGACCTGTATTTTGCTATTATCAGGGGCAAACTTGATGCTATTGGAAACGAGATTCAACACTACATGAATTATGCGCTCGCAGTCACCAAACAGCACAAATCGTTTCGCCCCAGGTGGCATTATAGTGTATTCGATTGTTATACCCTTTGTTGACGCTTTTTCTGTGTACATTGTCTGCACCTGGCCTAAAATATCGCTGAGAATAAACTCCTTTTCATCAACCTCCATATGACCAATTTGGTTTTTCGAAAATGTCAACAAGTCATTAAGCAGGTTGAGCAGCAACATTCCTGATTTCGAGATGACTTTGAGAGACCGGCGCACTTTGTTTGGATCATTTTCTGTCAAAGACACAGCAGTCATTCCAAGAATACCATTCAATGGCGTACGCAATTCGTGCGTGATGTTGGCAATAAACAAAGACTTAGCTTCATTTGCCTTCTCGGCTTGAACTCGAGCTGCCTCAAGCTCCTTGGTGCGCTCGCGCACCATGTCTTCAAGATGAGTATATTGCTTCTCAAGTTCGTCAGCCATTCGGTTAAAAGAGTATTGAAGCGAAACCAACTCATCAGTGAAAAACCGGTACTTGAGGATTTTCACTCTGGTTGGAACCAGCATTCGGCGCTGGGGGTCGTGGTTAGTATTAGATGTAGGTGTATTATTATTAGTAGTATTGTTGGCGATTACGCTAACGTCATTAGTGTTTTGCTCATGAATGGCTGATGCAAGTTTAGTGAGGGAGAGAATGGGTTGATCTGAAGTGGGCGTGAGGTCAGCTTGCAGCACGCTGGAATGATGATGAGATGGATGGGTCAGAACAGTTAGTTCGTGTTCTTCGTGAGTAGATGCATTCGAGTTACCTGACGACCGCGGGTTCACAACTGTTGCTGGTGAGTAAGACGGGTGTGACGAGCCATCTGAGTTGCTAGGTGAAACCGATGGCGGTAGCGCTTTAGGTACAACGTTAGTTGACGGTTTACGGGCCACCACCTTTTTCCTCAACAGCGCGGCCATAATTTTACTTTTCAGTGATGCAATCCTATGATGTTTTGGCGACTCCAGCAACGTTTTATCGGCGTTGTTATTGACATTGGCGCTGTCGCTTTGCCTGGATGGGTTGTAGTCGGACTGGTCGTCGCCAGAACTGTGATGAAACGAAAGGGTTGTCTGCTCTGCAGCCTGTTTTAGTCGGTAGATTGGCTGCACTCCGAAATGCACACATACAATAATTACAAGCGTGCAAAAGGCAAGCACGGAAACTCCAGATACCAGCGTGATGTTTCTTAGCCGATAAATGGGTGCGTACACTGTGGAATGCGGTTCAGTAATTACCACAACCCATATTGCAGAAAACACCTTACACAGTGCATACCCTACCGACAGACTTTCTCGGTCAAACAGATAGGAGTTGATTACCGAGCCCGGTTTTTGTTCCTTAATAGCAAGGTTATACACGGGCACATCTTCATACGGCGGACTGCTCTTTTCGAGGTAATTTGCGTTGGTGTGGGGAAGAAGAGTCTGCACGAAAGTCTGGTTGGATTCCGTGCTGTTAACGGCCCCGAGAAGATACATCATTCCGTAGTTGTCGAGGCCCGTAGTGTCGTTGATGATGGCACGGATGCCGCCGGTCTTGAATACTATGCTTATATAACCGGAAAGCTGAGCTGAGTTTATAAAAATAGTTGTGTTTCCCATCACAGGAAAAGTCATAGACATGAGGTAACTAGAGTCGTAGCTGTTGTATAGCGGGCCCGAAATGTAGGCATTTTGATTCTTTACTGATGAAAGGAAAACATCATTTTTAGTGATGGGTGGAAAAAGTTGGTCTTCATAGCGACCAGTTTCATTAACTGACGTAAAATAAACAAGCGTGCCCGGGAGATCAAAAATTCCAACAGCTTCTATGGCCTGAGATGTACCAAAAGTAGAATTAAAATAACTGTCGACGTCGCCCCAGTTGCTGGTGGTGGTGTTGCCGGCTCTGTATCGAGTGAGCGCAAGTCCTATTTGGTCGCGCGTAGATATAAGGTAGGACTGGTAGTAATATGTGTTGAGAACTTGAAGAATCTGTGCAGCTTTGAGGGTCGCGATGACTTCCAGGCGCTCGCCGCGAAGATTAAGAACAAAGTTGCTGTTGTATAGTGTCTAAACGAGGGGTTAGTAAAGGCCTACCAAAAGTCAATATATATATTAATAATTAGAGACTTACTGTTGTGATGATGAGGATAGCGAGGGAAAGCACCAGTATCAGAAAGACATACAGGATAAGCTGTAGTCTGATACCTATGTGTATGCTTCTCATGATGCTATGATGTTAACAGCTGGAGCATAAGAAGAACATTAAAGGTTGGAGGTACTGGTGAGTGTTTGCGTATATGGTGGTGGTGATGAGGTTGTTGATGCTGTCGAGAAAGGGGGCAGAAGAAAGAAGGATTATTCATGTGGTAGCAGTTTTGAAAAAAAAAAAACTTTTATTTAGAAAAAAAAAAAAAAAAAAAAAGAGCCATGCTTTCCAAGACAGAAAGATACCTGACACAACGGGCATTATAATTTGAGCATATTCTTACGATACATACGGATGCTCAAGTGTTTGTACAGGGAAGGATTTCTCTCCGGCACCGCCAGTGGCGAGCTTGGGCTGAACCCAGCGCATGGTGCATCGTGGACCGTGGATCCGGTTTAGCCACAAAGCTATGATGTCATCACTACCTATTACACAATTATGCATCACCCTTTTCCAGACATTTCTTGATGAGACTACGCAGCGAAACACGTCGGGAGTCATCAACTAATGCGAAATTCGACTTGAAACGACTTTGAGACAGTAAAAATTACCAGCTTTTGTTTGTTGTTTGTTGTTGTCGTGTTGTTTCCGCTCTTGCAGTTCGGGTTGTAGTCACCGATGGTGTCCAAAAAAAGCGACATTTAAACCCTATTGGGATGGCACAAAGTGCCAAAAAAAGAAAGAAAGAAAAAATGCCTATTTTGACTATTACTTGTTTCGCATCTTGTGGATCAAGGCAAAGCTCGCGACAGATGCCTGCTTTTAATCTGGATGTCCAAGTCTCGAGACATAAAAGCCGTTAGGCACAAAAGGCTGGGTATATGATTTCTGGTACATTGTTGCATGTGCTGGCAAAGACGATTTAATTATGGGATTGAGCTAGATCTGAGATCTAAACTCTGTTTGAGCCAGACTGCAAACAAGATATTTGTATAATGAAAAAAAAACTACAAAAAATTTTATTTATTTTATTTATTTTATTTATTTTACTTATTTTACTTATTTTATTTATTTTACTTATTTTATTTTTTTATTTCTGCTTTGATATGTTAATGAAAGTACCTGTCTTGACATCTCCGTGACTTGATTTATCTTCCTCTTCTATTATGTGGTCAGTGAAGTTTCTACGTTGAAATTTCACTTGCTACGCCGTTCTATTTTTTGTGGTTGCTCTACCATAGCGCTTGCCTTTGAAATCTCGGTTTTCAACTGGTCAGATCCAGCTCAAAATTCATCAGCCGGCTGTTGCAGAAACCCAAATGATGGTGATATTGACATCTACAATCGGTACAAAGCGACGGGAATAAAAAACAAACAAAAAAAAAAAACGACCATACACCACCGTTTATTTTCTGGGAGATGCGTCCCGTCTTCAACGTGCTGTAAAATTTCCGATTCGGCCAGCCTGTAATGCCCAGCTAACGAGCAGGTTCAGGCATGACGCCTATTATGAGTTGTGAATACTCATGCAAGTCACTGAAATGTACTAAATATAATAAAATGGTTTCATAGGCTGCCTTATTAGGAATCGAGTAATGTCAACAATTTGAAAAATACGCAACCATTCCTGCAAAGCCAAGAGAATTGTTCAACTCTCAAAATTCTCAGTTTAGCATCGTAATGGGTTTTGTGTGAAACGACAACGCTGCTGTTGATAATATACTGATAGTAAAAACGCTTATTGTAGCAATATCTAGAAGTTACATGATACACAAAATAACGAAAAAATGTAGATCAACAGAAGTTTTTTCTCCGACAAGACTGGACAAACACACTGACCAAAAAGCACCAGAGGATTTGGCAGTCTGATGATGCTAAATTCTCTGCAGATTTGGATTGCTTGTCAATAGATGTTTTCTAAAATTACCAGTGGGTATATTCCAATAGAAATGTGATTTGGTAAAACATGCACTATATATATTATGTGAAAAGTTTTTCTCTCACCAATTAAGTAAATGCAGTGGCTGTAAGTCGAGAAGCCTGATGATAATTTTGGTGCCTCTCTATCAAACAGAATACCGAGGTTTAGAAAAATATCTCTCAGGCTTTTGCGCCCAGATACACAGAAAGTGTAGTCTGGTTATTGAGGGTCACGGTTTACTTGCAACTATGATTTTTTTTTTTTTTTTTGAGACTTTTTCTTTTTACACTCTAGCTCAAGATACGTCTTTTTAAACTTCAGATGGCTGATAGAGCTGCTACTACAATGCTATGCCACGATATGAAGAACGATTCTTCGAGGTATAAATGTATTTTATTTTGAAAACTAATGTGAATTGTATTTATCCCCAAAACTAGTATCCAGGCTTTTAACCGAGATTTTTCAAGTGAAAAAAAAAAAAAAAAAACGCTTAATTTTATAAGAATGAATATGATGATGTGCCTATAAAAAAATCTTTTTATTGCTTTTAATATTTGGAAGTTACATTAAAAGATAGATAGATAATCAGTTTATTGTTCTTACATCAAATAGTTGCAACCAAAATGACATACAAAAAAAGACATGAAGCTCAAAAACATTTGTCTAAATGAGACTGGCAAAGTAGCGGTGTCAGCGCGTATTTCAAGCTCAAGCATTTGATAGCGCCGGATTCTCTATAAATAAAAAGAAATTTCGCCCTTCAGAATGCAAAGTACACTCCTAGAGAACGGGCTCAATTGTTTTCAGTTGATCACACTTGCAATAATGATTTCTCTCGTTGATGCACCTCATCTGAAAATAATTTTCAAAAACGCCATGACCTGTGTGAAGCTTAAACAGCTTGCTCAAGATATGACCAGGCACTCATGAAGAGTTTCAATGGGTTGAGATACTTTCCTCCATACAGCTCCCTTTGAGTGGTAAAATAGGATTGGTGAGTTTCATTTTGTATCTCGTAGTCTAATTGCAAACCACATGCAAAGTGCTTTTTCAGCTTTTGCAAAGCTTCATAAAATTTCTTATCGTGGTCATACTTTGGTTGCTTCCACAGTAAATGCTTGCTCCAATACTTGCAGTTATCGATACCGTCCATATCCTTGACTTTGGCAAATAGCTTTTCAAAGTCGCTTTTTGCTGGCTTGTTGAGGTTGGGAAGTTTTCACACAGTATTTCTCGGACTTACAGCTCTAATAGCCCTGATGGCAAATCGGTGGCAGGTTTCTTTCATTCGTCTCTCCACTAGCAGAATTTTGGCGTCCCGCTGCATTGCCTTGACCGGCGCAGACCTGAATTCTTTCAAAATCTTGTGTGAACCAGTGTTCTGAACTTTTTGAACTCCATTTTTCCACTGACCTGTCAGTTTATCGGGCTAGAGTATTGAAATATTAGCCGCACACACGAAATTTAAAACTGCTTCATTGTTTGGCAAAGGATACGTTTGTATACACCACTGTCACGGCCACGATACGTGAGCGTTCCGGGAGCGTGATTACTGAGCTCAAGTACTAAGAGACAATGCCCGTGGGAGGTAATTGAGCTTATTCCTCGCTGGTAATATCTACGTGTTAGCCAGGAGAACAATCCGTCAACGCAAAGTTACACTTACTAAGATAAAAATGCGGTATTCTTTATTAGATTTTAAAGGCGATGGCCTAGATTGCTTGTTCTGCTTGGGTTCTGTTTACGGCCTCTGTAGAAGAGTAGAAAATAATGACCCGTTAGTACTTATTCATGAAGGGGTACTCAGTTGTTAGGCGCCGGGGATCCCCCGTCATCCCTCAAGAGGGTAACGACTAACCTGGTGTTAAAAAGCACGGACACTTACTTGTATTGGTCACCTTAGAAACTTACCCAAAAGTGAGGACAATGCTAAAACTCGCGTTGTTCTACCTTCTCGGCGGTCCTTTTGTTCGCGTCTCAATCGTAATAACTCGCTAACAAACGGTACCTTGTCCAGCACAACAGTAGTAGGTGTTGTAAGAGTTTAATGTTAGTTTTAGAGAACTCTGGTTACCAGACTTGTATCTCTTTCCGTTATCGTTTCAGTGCTGTTGCAAGTGCTTCCTAGCTGCGGTTGTTCTTAGGGTGGTGTAGCGGAGGTTAGGAGGTTTTCTGTTTTTCATCCGTTCCTCCTGCAATCACTTCTCCCAGGTGGCACCGCACCATCAAAATATCCACAACCATTTTCATTAGCAACCTCTTTTCTAATCAACAGAAGACATCTTGTGTCTTGGGACCTACATCTTGAGCACTCAGCCTAAGTTTTGGTCACGCGGCCTGGGCTAGAAGCTCAAGGTGCCATGACGGCTGCTTAATCCGGTATCGAATGTTCATAAGCTGCTGCACTCATAGGCAGCAACCTGTTTTTAACCTTCCTGTGTCGTTTATGTTTGGGGGAAGTTTATAATCAAAGATTTTTTTTATTGGAGATTCGAGCCTCTCGACCGCTTGAGCTCCTTCAATACCGACACCAGTGGTTCCAAGAATGTTCTCAACACTGACAGCATTTTTTTATTTCATTTTGCCACTGTTATTGACGTCTATTCTCAGTTTACTCAGATCGATCTAATGGCAAACAAGTGCGAGGTACTCAGGCATGATTTAGACAGTTCCCCTTTAGTGCTGAGATTGCATTTCCTAGCCAAACGTTCAGAATTCTGAAGATTCAGCAGCGACAGTTTTCCATTCTTTTGTCAAGTCACGACCCGTGGCGTTGACCACAAGTTCACTATTCTCTACCAACAAACTTTAGCAGAATGGCGATGCGGAACGGAACATTTGCACTATTCTGGGAAATGCCCGATACTTGCTCATGGTGACGCGCCTGCTGGTTTGTGGAATGAAGTTGGTCTTGATTTTAGGCTAACCCGGGGGTTTGGCAGCTCTGCTCATGTTATCATTTCCGGTCGAGCGCCGTCAAACCAGGTTTGACTCATTGACTCTTTTGCTGTGGAAGGTGAATTTTATTTGCTAAAGTCTGAATTGCAAGGCTTATCGAGTTTTGACCAGAGATGCTCGGATTCTCGAGTCTGCGGATGTTGGGTCTAATAAGAATCTCTTTCTTAGTGTTAATTCTAGAAGTTTCGTCTCAGTCTCGCCTCAGTCTTGTCTCAGTCTCATCTCAGTCTCATCTCAGTCTCACTTGGCACAAGTAGTTTTTTTGTCACTGACCCTAAGGTACTGACTTTTTTGGATCATTATTTTTCTCTTTTATTTGATACTGATGTACATTCTGCTGTGATTGTCTTCTCTAACCCTTCTGCTGGTATATGTTCCTGTAACTTTTCTGCAGTGGTACCTAGTGTTTGGTTGTTCTTTTAACACTTTTGAGCTCCTGGATATCTATCTATCAGAGCCAGTGAAATTTCTTTTCACCTCATCTCTGCCTGGGTGTTAATATTGTATAGCCTGTGCTGGCTACTGGCTATCATGATGTGATAATATATTACTCTTATTCATCCTATCTGATCTTTTTAATGTTTATAGTTGTTCTACCAATTCAAACGGAACTTTTTTTTTATTACTTTTTTTTTTTTTTAATTTTTTATTTATTTATTTTTTTATTTATTTTTTTATTTGTTTTTTATTTATTTTTTATTTATTACACTTGATGCTACCTATTTTTATTTCCTTCCCTGTTTGACCTTTTTATTCTTTTTGCTTTTTTCCTTAATAATCTCCTTTTGAGATCTGTTTCTTGACCGCGTGAATAAGAGGATTGTGTTCCATTGATTTTTTCTTCTTTTTTTTTTGTTTATCAGATTCTCTGATTAAATTTGAGGATGTTAATGAACATCCAAAATCCAAATGTGATTGGTCTTTGTAAAAAACACAAAAGACAATAAAATAATAATGAGAAAAATTCTGCTTGGCGGTTTCCTGAAAGCAGGGCCGAATTTCTTGCTAGGAATCTTTTGAAAGGCAAAAGAAAAATAATAATAAAAAAATTAATAATAATAATAGTAGTAATAAAGAGAGTTCTGCTTGGCGGTTCCCTGATAGCAGGGCTGAAATTCTTGTTAGCGCTCTTTGTCATCGGCATCTTTTCCTCTTGAGTGTTAAACAAGCGCAGAATTTTATGAAGCATTTTCGAGTGAACTTTTTTGTTTTTGACAGTTGATGTCGGTGGCATATGTGGAACGGCAACCCTAGGCAAGGTAGGAGCGATAGTGGACGTGGCAGGAGCGGTAGTAGACTTAGTAGGAGTGGTAGTGGACTTGATGGAAGCAATAGTAGATTCGGTAGCAGCTGTAATAGACTTGGTAGAAGCGGCAGTAGATTTGGTAGCAGCGGCAGTAGACTTGGTAGAAGCGGCAGTAGATTTGATAGCAGCGGTAATGGACTTGGTAGCAGCGGTAATGGACTTGGTAAAAACGGTAGTAGACTTGGTAGCAGCGGTAGTAGACTTGATAGCAGCGGCAGTTGACTTGGTAGCAGCGGTAGTAGACTTAATGGAAGCAGCAGTAGACCTGGTAGCAGCGGCAGTAGACTTGGTAGCAGCGGTGGTAGACTTAATGGAAGCAATAGTAGATTCGGTGGGAGCGGTAGTAAACTTGGTAGAAGCAGCAGAAAACTTGGTGGCAGCAGCAGTAGACTTGGTGGCAGCGGTAGTAGACTTTGTAGGAGCGGTAGTAGATTTGATAGCAGCGGCAGTAGACTTGGTAGCAGCGGCAGTAGACTTGATAGCTGCAATAGACCTGGTAGTAGCGGCAGTAGACTGGGTAGCAGCGGTAAGCTGTGAAGAGGTGTTTTTGATCTTTGGTGTAGGGATTTCAGGATAGTAAAGATCCGACTGTGAATCTTTTGAACATCTATACATTTTTACCTTCAACCAACTTCTAAATCGCCTGTAGGGTTTACCTATTGCGCGCGTTAAGCGCTTGCGGCGGACAGAGGCGGATGAGGTAGATTTGGCAGCGCTGGAATGGCAAGCCGTGGAGTTTGTGGGAGCGGTACTCCATGAAAGGGTGGTTAGATTCTCCTGTGGCTGGAGTTCTATAAAACACAAATCCAAAATTGAATATCCATATACTATTCGCTCAAACTGACGTCTAAATCGCAAGCAGCACAAATCCATTGAGCGCTTAAAGCGCTCGCGGCGGCCAAAGGTAGATGAGGTTGATTTGATAGTGCTGGAATGGCAACCCCTGGACTTTGTAAAAGCAGTAGAGGACTTGGTAGGATCAGTAGGGGATTTGGTAGGAGCAATAGGGGATTTGTTAGGAGCGGTAGTGAACTTGGCGGTATCTGGTGGTGGGATTTGCTCAGAATGAAGGTTCGGCGGTGGTTTTGGATATAATTTATGGC
>JAJMRT010000562.1:0-13940 GCA_030558065.1 Geotrichum phurueaensis
AAAAAAAAAAAAAAAAAAAAAAAACTCAATTGAATAATAATAATGTATACTGTTGATGCACTTTTTGCCTTGCTTTGGAAATAGCGGGCTTGGATTGATGCAACGATTTTATACAAATCTTACCAACAAGAGTTTCAAAGCAAGTTAAAAAAAAAAAAAAAATCAGACCTGGCCATGTTTTTGTAAAGAGAAAAAAAAAAATTCAGTTGTCGAAGGAGGAAGAATAGTTTTACGACAGTACTGTATACTTGTTGGCTGACAGCTACTACAACATTGATCTCAAAAAAAAAAAAAAAAAAGATTTGTGGAAACAAAAAAAAAATAATTCTTGAATTCTTTTCGGCTGAAATAATTGTTGCATTCACACATTGTTTAGGGCACGTTGCTTGAGTACCCTCGCTGAAATAGGTGTTTCAGAATAAAATGGGAGTTTTTTTTTTTTAAATATCTTTTCCTGTTATGTTGGTTAGTCCGTAACTTGTAGATATGTTAAGCAATGAATCGACTTATTATCTGTTAGTAGTTTAGTTCAATCACGTACATACCCGGCGTAACATAAGCAATATAATTACTTATTAGTATAATCTGTTACCTGCCGAGATTCAAATGGCTATTGACTATCTCCCGACTGTAATCCCAGCAGCAGTTAACGAAAAACGCTCTTTTTTTTTTTTTAATTTGCTTTGCCAACTCCTTGAGCAACAATGGGCAATTCCTAGCTCCTTTTTTTTTTAACCGTTCAATGAATGCTTTATTGCATATACGATAAAAGGCACTTTATTACAGTTTGTATTCTTACAAGAAGAAAGAAAAAAAAAAACTCTGTCCTTGGGCTTTGATACAAGACTGAAAATAGCTCTAAATGTCTCGCGTAATTTAAGCATAGATGAGTTTAAGCGCTTGATTCCAATAAATAATATGAACTTTTATATATATATAGTCAAATTTATTGCTCTTATAAGTATTTGTGAATTATACAAAGAAAATATTAACACAACAAAAATAACCCATTTAGCGAGAAATTCGCCATTCACTATATATAGGTGTGAATTTAAAAAATCAGATGCATTGTGAATCAGCACAGTATCTTGTTATTTAAATGTTTCTTTTTTTTCTTAAAAAACTATACTTCTAGGTAGAATAAACCACAAATATCACCGGCTAGATAAAGTAACAACAACCCCAGATAACTTGACAAGCTGCTTCGCTAAATATTTGACTTTTCACAACGCTACTAAAAGAGGCGCCAATTTTTTCAGTCAAGTTTGTCATGCCCAACTAGTAATTTCTATATTTGGGGTCTACAAAAAGAAGTATACTCAAGCTTGTGATGAGTCTCTGGAGATTTACCATGTAGTTTATTCACTAGTCTAGTCAAGTTATCATAAAGACTAAATAGATGTGAACCTCAGCTTATCATACAAACATAGCTTGTAACTGTTTATCAGTTCTTTATTAAAAAAGCAAGTTACACAATTTGCATGCCAGAATATTAATTTTTTTTTTCCAACTTTTTGGGAGGGTGGTTGCTGCTTGTTGCCAGCTACAGTTGTGGTCGAGAGCTTGGGCAAGACTGCAACTTGTGACATCAATCTCTGTACTTGGAGCATTAGTTTCTTAGAACAGTTTTTTTTTTCAAATCTAACGTGCGGCCCTATTTTTTTTTCCCAAAAAAAAAAAAAAAAAAACCCATTCATGGCTTAGTTTTTGACTCAGATGAAAGTCACTTGTAGCAGCGGTTGTCCGTGACCTCTGCAGCTCAATCCGACAGCGCCCAGCAAAATCGGTCAAAAAGGGAAACCTTGTTTCGTGGTCACGTGAAGGAGCAGAGACAAATCTTGCCACTCGCAATCTAAATCAGAATGGCTGTTTCTTTTTATTTATTTATTTTTGTCCTGTTATTTTAGAATTGGTTGAGCTCTATAGGCAAAACCTATCTCATGTGTTTCAAACTGACGTATTTTTTTTTTTTTTTTTTTTTTTTTTTTTTTTTTTTTTTTTTTTTTTTTTTTTTTTTTTTTTTTTAATTGGCGAAATGGGTGGCAAGTGTAGGTGTTGAGTTCAGATCGTGCTTGAAGAAAAAAAAAAAGAGGGATCGTGATCAGCAACTATATAATCAAAATTTGTGGTAGTAGTAGAAACAGATTTTACAAGGATTTATCATGTAGGCATGCCAATAGTGTAATTGATTCAAATCGTAGGTGTAGATTGTTTGGCGGTAATCCCCCAAAGATGCGCATTGGTGATAAATGGAAAGAGTGAAAAACTTGTGATATGGTAGGTTGCTGTTCAGCCCTATCTATAATCAACATGCTGCAAGGGCCCTCAATTGACTCAAACGGGTCAACCCAATAGTATCACCTTAGCCTAGCCTCCATTTCTAGTCGCATCCTGTTGTCATTAGTTCGCGGCCCGCTCTATTGTTTTACAAATGGAAATCTTTCATAAAAATAAAGAAAAAGTAAAGCTTCATTCATTGACATAATAAAAAAGTATTTAACATGATAAAACAAAAAAAGGAATCATGGGGATAAACCGGAGATATAAATATATATATAAAAAAAAAAGTGTATATCGTCACGACGATAGGTCTACCAGGCTAGCAGTCTTTTGTTACTTATTTCCCTGCTCCTTTGCCTGTAACTGGGCTTTAATCTTTTCGTTCAGAGCCTTGGCATCGGTTTTGAGAACCTCGGGGAAAGCTTCAATCTGTTCCTTGGTTGGCATCTGAATGCCGGGAAGGCCCTGCGAATGCTGCTCCTTGGGCTCTTCCTTGGGCATCACGGTAGGCTTGAAATCTTCGGGCATTGTGGTTTTTAATAGTAGTAGTAGGTTGTGAGAAGAGGTGTGAAATGAATTGAGTAGTTGAGAATAGAATATAAAGAAAAAAGAAGAAGAAGAAAGAAATGAGATTTCAGTTTCGTTTTAGGTTTTTTTATATTTGCCTGTCATCGTCATGCCGCCGCCGCCGTCGGATTACCTGCGTTGCGCACTTGCCCCAGTCCCAAATTGGCAGCACCCCTTACCCTCAAACCCGTTTGATTTTTCCACGGCCAAAAACCGATCGCCAGTCGACCCCCATTAACCTCCATGGCCTAAGCGACAATGTTTTCCCTGACATCTCTACAAGCCAACCCCAACAAGCAGCTCAACGGCCTACAGGCGTCGCCAAAGCTGCGGTCGCTGTCTGAGCAGGTGCATCAATCGCTGCTGACGTTTGCGACCGAAGACACCGTCAACATCCTCATTGACGTAGGCTGGGACCCGGCCCTTTCGTCGTCGCTGGACCATATCCTTGCGCTTGCGCCAGAAATTGATCTCATCTTGCTGACGCACGCCTCTATCAACCACGTTGGCGCGTATGCGTATCTCTGTAAAATTTCGCCTGAGTTTGCGGCCATCCCAACGTACTCCACGCTGCCCGTCATCAACATGTCACGTATCGTGACGCTCGACTATTATCGCAGCGCGGGGCTGCTTGGCCCACTGATGAACGAGAAGGTCACACTTTTTGACGTAGAGATAGCCTTTGATAATGTTTTGCCGCTAAAGTACTCGCAAAGCACGCATCTACAGGACAAACTCGATGGATTCACAATCACGCCGTATAACGCGGGCCATACGCTTGGTGGCACGCTGTGGAAGATCCAGCGTGACCAAGAGTCCATTCTTTATGCAGTTGACTGGAATCACTCGCGCGATAGCCATCTCAATGGTGCATTTCTTCAATCCAATGGCAAGATTCTCGATGCCCTTACGAAACCCAGTATCATGATCTGCGGATCCAAGGTTTCTGAGCGACCCACTACCCTCAAGCGCCGCAAGGAGAACCTTTTTGTGAATATCAAAGAAACCATCTGTCGCGGTGGCTCGGTGCTGATTCCCACGTCAAGCGGAGCCCGAGTCCTTGAGCTCTGCCACATTCTCGACTCATTCTGGGAAGATAACAAGATCTCGGCGCCGTTGGTCTACTTTTCGCATGTTGGCTACCGCACCCTTTCGTATGCATCTTCGATGCTTGAATGGATGTCATCCGCAGTGATTGACGAATGGGAGATCCACAATAACTCGCCATTTGATACAAAGCACCTCAAAGTGTATAGTGACCTTGACGAGCTTGCCAAACTCGACGGACCCAAGGTTGTACTTGCATCCGGCGAGGCACTCGAGGCGGGATTTGCCCGTGGTTTGTTTACAAAAATGTGCGATAGTAACGACTCGTTGGTGATTCTGACAGAGCGCGCCGGTGGTACTGATAGTCTCAATGGCCAGTTGTACTCACTGTGGAACGACAACAGCGGAGCGAGCAATGGAGCTGTGCAGCTGACTACACAGATGCTGGTAGACTATAATGAAGAGGTCAAGCTCAAGGGTGAGGAGCTACTTGACTACACGGAACTGATCCGCGAGGAGAAGCGGAAAAAAGAGATTCAGACTGCAATTGACCTGCGAAACAAGAACATTTTAGAGGAAGAAGATGATGAAGACAACGAGTCTTCTGACGATGAAGAAGACGAAATGGTGCTATCCGGCCAGCTAGATACGGGTATCCTTATCTATGGCCAGGGCGTTTATGACTACGACGCGCGGCCTGACTCTAACAACTCCGCCACCACGGCTGCGGCCGGCACTGCTGGCGATGTCAAGCATAACATCAAACCGAAAATGTTCCCATTTGTGTCGAAACGGCGTCGCGGGGATGACTACGGCGAAGTGATTAAATCTGATCAATTCTCAACAAAGGCAAAGGATAAGGAGGACCTATTGCTTGTGGCAGGCGGGGGCCCAGGGGCACGGGGAGGCCAAGATGATACAATTATCCAGGACGCCAAAGTCGGCGAAAAGCGGCAATGGGGCGATGTTGATCATCGTGGTAGCGTTAGCGGGGACACCTTGGCTAATGGTGGCGCTAATGGTCGCACCCAGGTCGGACGCAACAAAAACAGCAACGACCATAATGAAGGTGATATTAACAAGGCCGACTTTGATTCTGATGAGTCGTTGCGACTTGACTCATTTTCGGCAGTTGCGGTGCCCAAAAAGATAGTCCCGGATCACAAACAAGTTAAAGTGTTGTGCCGAGTCGACTTTATTGACTTTGAGGGCCTCACCGACGAGCGATCTATGAAGATGATTCTGCCTCTGGTGCAGCCGCGCCAGCTAGTATTCCTCAATAATAACAGTGCGTCAAGCAATGACAGCAGCAATACCAATGCATTTGACCGTAATGGCCTAATTGAGTATCTTCAGACAAAGAAGATTGAGTTTATTCATACGCTGCCCGCTGCCAATGAGAGCAGCACCGACCCGCGCGTCGATATCAAGCTTGGTGGCTCTAACGTTTACAAGGTTGAGATTTCAAGCGAGCTCGAGAAGCTGCTCAAGTGGCAAAAGATTATTGGCGACTATTCTGTGGCTCACGTCACGGGCAAGCTGAAAGGAAAACACACCACGCCTACCCCAAGCCCCGAGTCCATGGCCATAAAGGAAGAAGACAATGCATTGAAATCCGAAGGCGATGCTGTCAAGCCCGAAGGTAATGCGGTTAAACCTGAAAACGACGCGGTCAAGTCAGAATCCGCGGCTCCAGAAGTAGCATCTGCCAAACCTGCGCCTACTCGCAACAAGTACGAGCCCTTATTGCTAGTACCACTCGAGACCGCGCGAGAGGTCTCGCTCGCGCCCCGCACCAACCCCATTCTTGTTGGTGATATCAAATTAGCCGAGCTCAAGCGCAAGCTTTTCCGCCAATTTGGTCTTCGCTCCGAGTTTGGCGCCGAGGGTATTCTTGTGATCTTTGTGGCCAACACACGCACCCCGAAACTCGCCATTCGTAAGCTTGGCGAGGGTAACATTGTCGTGGAGGGAGTTGGTGTTGATGAAGATTTTTACAAGGTCAAGAGTTTCATTCGTTCCATGCTTGCTTCTGTCTGATATCACCCTAACAAACGTTTTCTTTTATTTTTATTTTTTTACTCTTTTATTTTTGGGAGGCCAATTTTTATAATTGATACTGACCTTTAGTTGTTACATTATTACTCTCTCTCGACTCACACGCTTTTTTTAGTATTTTATGTTTGACCATTTATTTATCTATAACTTAACCACTTGTTGTCAATCATAATCTTGATAACTAAATATTTGTATATAGACTATTCATTTTAAAAAAATCTTTTACAAAAAAAAAAAAAAAAAGCTATTATATATTGTTTAGATATCACAACTCTATATAGGGCGCTAGAGAGGAGTGTGGTGGCTATAATTTTTATTTGTTGACAATACGCGCGGTTGCGCCGGACTCAGCGTCGTTGTCGTCGCTATCAATACTAAAATGATCGTCGTCTGCATCTTCGGTAAGGCCCTGGAGCTCAAGGTCTTCTTCATCGTTGCGCTGCACCTGCGAGTACGCAGGACCGCTACTGCCATTGCCGCCGCGGAGCTTGGACGTTGAGTTTTGGTAGACGCGTTGTGCGCGGGTCTTAATACTCTGCCAAATCACGGCGCGGCGCACTTTACCAAGTAAAAGGTATAGAATAACAACGAGAATAAGAAGGAAAAGTAGTGACCCCCACACTCGCTTGCTGTGGTGCTCAAACATATCATCCCAGTCGTAATCATCGTCATCGTCGTTATCGTGGCCCTTGTTGTGACCCTTGTGGCTCGAGGGTGGCTTGACGCTCGAGGTAAACGCGGGGCGCACGGCGGTCTGCTCAATTCCAAACTCAAGGAGTGGCGAGGCGCCACTGTCGCTAATATCAGAGTTTTTAAACAACCCGGTGCTATTGTTGAGCCCCGTCAGCAAATAGTTTTGTTCGGCGGTAGCGTACATTAAAGCCCGGCCAAGCGTCCAGGAATACTCAACGCCATTAATTTTCTCAACGCTTTGTAGGGGATTCAAGTAATCCATAAGAGCCTCATCGTGCTGGCTCTTATCATTGTTTTTGTCATCAACAAGATTCGGCAGCTCAAGACCCTTTTCAACCATCTCCAGAATCCAGCTGGTTCTGATGCACAGGTCTTGCAAGCTTGACTCGGACTGTTTCTTGATGCCTTTCTTTTTGTTGGCTTTACTGTCGACAATAGCGTTGTTTTTAATAACAATATCGTCCCAGCTGCTCTCACAAAACTCCTTGAGTTTGGTCTTTAGACGCTTGCCGTCGAAACGACCGCCCATTTGAAATCCGTCATGCGTCGTATCCCAGTACTCACTGACGCCGATAAGGTGATTTATGCTAAAGTCAAAGTCAGCCTTCTGGTCGCCCTTGACCTTCTGAGCAATAGGTTCTAACAGCTGTTGACACTTTTCAAAATCACCAGTACCAGTGGTCGAGGCCGCTGCTGCCTCAATCTCCTTGGAAATATCCTGGCCTTTATACGACTTGATCCGTCTGCCCTCGGAATCGTAGTAGGTTGTGAGACCCTTGGGATCGCAAGGGTTCTCTTTGCTCTCTTTTATATTTTCAAACACTTGTTTCTGAACTTCGTTAACACCAAGGCCTAGAAATGTTTTTGACGAGACCTGGAACTTGAGGTCATCCTCCATTTTGTCGCTGTTCAAAACGCCGAGATTAACTGTGTAAAGATCCTGAAAATTCTGATCAATCTCGGTTTTGTTTGGCACAAACGTGACTTGAGTCGACGCGCCACCCATTTCCAGGAATCCGTACGTGCTGTGATTCTTGCCATGATCGTGTTGCTCTGGGTTCTGTAGACCACCAACAAGATAATTGACCGCCAACCAGCCAAATATCCCCTCTGTATCACCTGTGATGATATTAACATGTTCGTTGCAATTTGGCAAATAGAATTTAGTTGTCTTTTTAATAAAATTGCAAGATTTGCCTAAAATCTCTTTTTTCTGGTCCTCTTCTAGTAGGCGCATGCCGCCCGTGGCATGAATAAAAATCGGGGTCCGCGCATGTTGTTCCGCAGGGATCACAGTCTCAGCGTACTTCAAAAGCTCAGCGAGGTGGTCTTTGCCAATTGTGTTCGCTTTGCCTACAAAGCTCGACATGCCGGGATTGATCTTGTGTACCCATTTCTGGCCCTGTTTGTTTACAATGGGTAAGCGACCGAGCTTGGGCTTGTTCTTTTTGTCGCCTTTACCCTTGGCCTTCTTGTCGTCATCGTCGTCGTCATCGTCATCGGTATCATCATCGTCATCATCATCGTCATCATCTTTCTTTTTGCGCGCTTCTAACGTCTTTGACCCCTTTTCCTTCTTGTTGCTGTATGACGTGTCGGGATATGAGTAAACATGTACCCTCGAACCACTCGACCCGGCGTCAACAATTACGACATAATTGTATGGCACGCCATTCTTGTCATATACGGGGGCCGTAGAAATCTTGGACTTGTCTTTGGCCATCGTGCTAAAAATGTGTCTTCTTGGCTTATTTTGCAGTGTTGGTGGACACGAAAGAGGAAGAAAAAAAAAAAAACAAGGCAGAGCTACGATTGTTTTGTTTGCGATGGAATTTCGTTTCCATTTTTTTCACTCTGAGAAACAATTCAAGGGGCCACAGGACTAGCTCTCGGGCCAACCCAGCTACCTGCGGCGGAACCGCCATTCATTACAAGTTTCATTTGCATTATCGTTCACTACTAATTTATCTATAAAAACTATAGTTGTTGGTCATCCAAAAGGGCTTCAACAGCACCATTTACGTTACCACCACTTCTTCTCAAGGCACGGACGTTGCGGTCAAAGTCAAAAAAGCCGAGCTCGTTCAATTGACGAAGCTGAGACTCGTATCTCTCCTCAGGAGGTCTGTTGTCTTCAGGTTGAGCAGCAGCAGCGCCACCACCAAGCAGGCTGGCCAGTAGCTCGGGGTTGTAGCCAGTACCAGCACCAGGGTTGCCTAATGACGGGTTAAGAAGGGCAGCAAACGGGTTGGCAGCAGCATCGGGATTAGCACCGCCACCCAAAAGCGAAGCAAACGGGTTCGCAGTAGCAGCATTAGCATTGGAAGTGGTGTTGGTGTTGGTGTTAGTTGTAGAAGATTCAGTGGATCTCTCGGTAGAATCATTAGTAGTAGCACCAGGAGCAGGGAAGCTGCTGGCAGGCTGGCCAAAACCGTTGCCGCCACCCATCATGCTCTGAAGCTGCATCATCTGGCGCAGGGCTTCAGGGTTAGACATCATATTTCTGAACATTGGACTCTGAATCATGGATCTGATCTGAGGACCCATCTGGCGAAGCTGAGGGTTGGAGTTAATCATCATCTCAACCATGCTGGGGTTGGAAAGCATGGCCTCCATCTGCTCCCTAAAGCCTGGTGCACTCATCATATTAACAATGTCATCTGTATTTGGCGTTGCTCCCATACCACCGTCGGGGCCAAACATACTGGCATTGGGTAGCGATGCATAACCGGCATATCTAGCTCCTGTCAGGTCGGCAAGCGGATTGCCAGGGTTAATTCCGGTGGCAATATTGGCAGGTGTGGCAGGAGTGGAGGAAGCGACAGTGCCATTGCCACTCCCAGCGGAGGAAGAAGAAGAGTCCTTAGGAGGCGCACCACGAATAAGATGAAGTGAGTTTCCGGTCTTGATTTTGTAGGAGCTTAAAGTTTCGGGGTCTTTCAGAATTCTTCCAGAAAAGATCACTCTCTGTCTGTCAGCAGGGATCGAAGATTTCTCCGCTAGAACCTCCTTGAGCTCAGCAACCGTTGCTTCTGAAGAGATGGTGACGTCGTACTTCTTATCGGCAGAAGACCTTTCAAAAGAAACAAAAAAAAAAAAAAGACGAGTTAGCACAAAATCAATTGATAAGAGGGGGCATAGAACTATTCAACATACTTGATGATGATAGTGATTTCCTCGGTTGATTCTGACATTGTTGAAGGACTGATTAAGGGATTAAACTGGTAATAAAAAAGAATAATAACAATAAAGATTACGGATTCGCACAAAAATCAGTTAAAATGGAGTTTCGAAGTTCAATTTCTAGGAAATAAGAAAAAGATGAAATGATTAGAACAGCTGAAGAGGAAATGCACTGGATTTCAAGCGGTGGAGAGAAAAAAGAGGGAAGCAAGAGAGAAAATGACAACGAAAAAACCCAAACCAGAAAAGGAAAATTTAGGAACGTCATGGAATTTCCGTACAACACAGTTAAATAAGTAAAATAATATAACTCTATTGTCCTAACATTTAGAAGTTAAGTAACAAATCATAAAATTAAACAAATTTACAATTTTTTATATAGTAATTACTGAAATACTATCTTTAACACTTATTCCAAGAGTCAGCACGCTATGGCGCCATAATGAGCTATGAGCAAAGAGAGGACTATATAACTGCCATATCAACCCCCTCTCATAGATTTTAAGAAGAGCTTGGAGGTCAAAATCAGAAGAAACTTTTCTCAAGCTCTTATGAAAAGAGGATAGATAGATAATCAGTTTATTGTCCTTACATCAAATAGTTGCAAATAAAATAAAACAAAATGGCATACAATATGAATTTCAAAAACATTTGTCTCTTCAAGACTGGCAAAGTAGCAGTGTCAGCGGGTATTTCAAGTTCAAGCGGTCGATGGCGCCAAATTCTCCATGAATAAATTTATGTGCTAAGAGAAACCTGCAATATACATATTCATCCATTAAATCAATACCTGGAGATTGACACTCAGTAAAACCTTAACAAACTGTTCTAATCAAGCAAATCATCAGCAAAAAAGTTGCGATAATGAAGTTGAGAGCTAGGCCACCGCTTCCAGGCCCTTTTTTATATCAAGAATTCTAGGATCAAGCTCCGCTCTAATACTTGTCGTCATCAATACTATTCATATGCTTAACTCTGTCAAACAGTCTTTCAATGTCGCCCTCTGTCGGTTTGTTGCGGTTGGCGAGTTTCCGCACAGGATCTCTCGGACGTACAGCTCGAATAGCTTTGATGGTAAATTGGTCGCATATTTCTTTCATTTGCTCGGTTGGACTGAGAATTCCCGTCTCCTACTGTCAACCAGCAAAAGACCTCCTAATAAAAAACAACTTGAGCAAGTTAACGAAAAATGTTAGAAAGTGATAATCCACAATTGTTTTAGCAATTATTCTTGAAACAAAACAAAAAAATGGTAGTATTAGGATTAATAGTAGTAGTATATTTTTGTCTGGTCAACCGGCATATTGTACAAGATTATTTATAAAATGAATCACTAACTGGATGTGCCAAATCTCTTAACAAGATTTGCCAAATCGCTAACCAAGTATTCATATAGACAGTGTCTCATACTCTGTGAAGACCGCTGTTTGACTAATTTCCTTTTAACAAGATTTCGCTACAATTATCTAGTATATGCTAGAGCCCAAAAGTGGAACAGCTCGTATACGAAACAAATAACTTGAAATCTTTTTTGTAAAAATTGAAATATATATATACACAAATAGACGTAAATATCTCGGATTTTCATATTTTTTTCTCTGCAAAATAAAAGGAGATCAAGAAGAGAGACTTAAAAAGGCTGTGAAGGCAATTTTTTTGTTAGAAAACCGAAGTCTTTACGAAAAACTGCAGACGAATTTGGAGTACCCTTCACCACTCTTCACCGTCGACTCCATGTAATAGGACCTCGAAAAAATGCCCAAAAAAAAACCAAGCACTTTCAAATCATTAAGAGCAATTGTTGGAAGGGCATTCAATATTTCTAGATTGAAAAAAAACTTCTTTGAGCAGGATAGAGACGAGAAGACTGGTTGAAAAACTGAAAACCAAAAGGTCTTCGTCCGACAGCCCGGTGCCGCTATCTAATCAATGGCTTTTCGGGTTTTTATTCCACTGCAAATTCTTGGAATTAAAATATTTTGAAAATCTCAACGTGCCAAAGATCCGAGAGAATGGTATATGGTTAATTTCACTTTTTTTCAAGTTATATTCTTCCTATATTGACACCTTCAACATCTTCCCTGAGACCATCTGTAATCTAGATGAAGCTGGGTTTCAAATTAAAAAAACATCAAAAGAAATTCAAGTGTTAGTTTCTAAAGGTTCTTTTTATGATTCTTTTGAGTTGGTGTCGGCGTTGGAAATGATATCGCGAGCTGGTAAAGCAGGGAAATCCCTTCTGATCTATAAGGGAGTTTATCAAATGCAAACCTGGTTTTCGGGTACTTTCATTAAAGATTATTGT
This sequence comes from Geotrichum phurueaensis, assembly GCA_030558065.1. Taxonomy (NCBI): domain Eukaryota; kingdom Fungi; phylum Ascomycota; class Dipodascomycetes; order Dipodascales; family Dipodascaceae; genus Geotrichum; species Geotrichum phurueaensis. Next base: position 12,134 of record JAJMRT010000562.1, read on the forward strand.
AGCGCGACATCTTCTTCAGGTTTCAAAAACAAAGAGATCTTTTACAAATAGGTTTTAGATTATTTTTCTTTATCTGAAAACAACTGGTCGCTCTTATTAATGGATGGATATCTGTCACACAAAACAGACAAAGTTATCGTCAAAATGATGAGCAAAAATGTTACTCCTTTATATTTTTCTTTTTATATGATCAAGGTCCTTCAACCCTTTTAACATGAATTGCTTGGGTCATGCTAAAGTTTTGTTCAGAAGGCAGATTTCTTACAATTTTGGTGTTGGTTTGCACCCCACGAAGGTACACTTTTTGGAGATCTATAAAAAGTCAGAAGTGAGGCCTACTGCCCCAAAACTATTATAGAAGGTTGGAGAAGATGTGGATCATTGGAAAAGAGTCTAAATACTGCATTTGCTAAGTACAGAAGACAGATGCACCATGATATTGTCGACCCGGAGGATGCTGTGCTCGATAAGTCAAAAATTGAGGCAAGAATGACTGAAATTTTTACTTCAGCAACTCGAAAAAGCTGTAGAAGGAAAGACCAGTGCCTCAATAATACATCGGTTTTAGATCTTTGACAAGAAAGTGCTATTTTACGGAAGAAACTTTTTGAAATGGAGGCGTCATTTAGGGATTTGAAGAGAGCCCTTGCCGACTAAGACACCATATCGAGTCTTGCTAAACGTGAAGCCAAGTGTTTTAAAAATCTCTTTAATAGAAAAAAAGAGAAGCATTCCAGAAAACGGATTTGTGTATACCTTCCAAATCAAAAGGTGATCCGGAGCTGTCCGGAGCTCATATCTGAAGCGGACCTTTTGGCTCGGAACATAAATCTTTTCCCAACTTCCGACCCAAGTAGGGATCCAAAATAAACTCAAAATTGAATTTTTCTTTTATATATCTGCTTTATATTTCATCAACTATATTTTAACAATTTTTTGAAATATTCCCATGAATGTGGCGTTGAGAATATAGTGTTCTGTTTGGTTTTGATTTAAGTCTTGATACAAATTGTGGGAACAAAATCTGTTTCGTATACGGGCTGTTCCACTTTTGGGCTCTAGCCTATACACCTCACTATTGCTCATATTGACTGAGAATTCTCGTCGTAATACTAGTTCTTCAGTATCAGACCTCCTAATAAAAAAGTCTTTTTCAAGATAAAAACGTCGGATAGTGATGATCCACAATGGGATTGTAAGTACTCTTAAAAAAGGATCCCAAAGGCTGTGTGTTCGTTCGAGAGGCATTCATCTTTCGATATCTAAAAACCAACAATAACTTGTAACTCTGGATTGGTAATAGGTTACCCATGTATTTTTCTGTCTATCTTCTGTGTTCAACAAACCACTTCACTACTCAAGCATTACCCGGAGTAGTGGGCTACGTAATCTGCTGAAAATTTTTCACCATCTTCAAACACCCCCTGAAAGGTGGTGAAGTCCTGTTGCCAGGATTCGGATCTGTCGTTTTAGTTTACCTTTGTCGCTAAATTTGGACAAGCTCGTTAAGCCGTCTACCATTTAGGCTTCAGATATGCCATGTTATAAAATTGTCGTCTTCATTTGACATTCTGTCGAATTGTCGTTTTGTTTTTGTCGTGAACCACCTCGGATTCATCTCTTCAAGAGAAAAGATGAAAGCATCAAGGGATTCTCAGAATGAGGGTAGTAATGCTCATTCGCTGCCGTATCAGTAGTCGTCCTTTTGGATAAAGGTGAGTTTAGCGTCATCCCAGGACGTCTGCCGTATAATATATCGTCCTTTTGGATAAATGATGAGTTTATCGTCATCCAAAGACGGGGTGCT